>JAVLUX010000102.1:327500-337500 GCA_032164185.1 Moxostoma hubbsi
TTGACGGTCTCAGAAGCGGAGGCAACTGAGACTTGTACTCCGCCACCCGGATTGAGGCGAGTAACTGCGCCACCACGAGGACCTACTAAGTAGCAGGAATTGGAGTGTTTTCCACTGTGAAACATCAGCATTTATTCTAATACACTTATTATGCATTTGGGCACTGGAGACACAAGTTTAAGTTTAAAAAGTGGACTTTCCCCCATTTTTACATTATGTAGGTCTTCAGCTGCACAATTGTACAGGGTCTTCGTTGCCGTATGATGATGATGTACGGCTTCTCCTTTACATAGTAAAGTCTTAACATTGTTCTCAAAGTGCTGGATTAATTACTGAAGCATCTGTTGGCAAAAGTCTTGATCGATCCTTGCTATTGAAGGACTGTTTTTGGAGGCTCCTTATATACTATGGCACTATTGCCTCACCTGGTTAGCATCACCTGTTTCACATCGCAATAAAGCAGTATAACTGTTTCAAGCCAAAATAGATGGATGGATAATGCAGACAAGTTCAGAGGTAACATTCTGGCATTGATACGGAAGGAAGCGGTTCGTCTTTACCTGTGACTGACAGTTGTGCCTCATGACTGTAGCGAGTGTTTGCGATGTTTTTAGCGACACACCTGTACGTGCCGCTGTCAGCTCGACGCACTCCAGTGATGTGCAGGATGCCATTGGGCAGGAGTGTGTACCTGAAAACACACAGAGACGTCAAACTCACAATATCACTTCAAAAGAGCAAACCACAGAGTGCGAGAGATCTCAGTACACAAGGGGGCGATAGAGTTCACTTCAAAAGTTTGTCTGAGTGCGTTTAACCTGTTATCATCGGCGTTGAGTGTGGTTCTGTTTCGCTCCCAGGTGATGTTGGCCTCCGGTACGCCGCTGACCGCGCAGTAAAAACGTGCGACGCCACCTTCATCCACACTCATGGACTCTGGATGCATGTGGAACTTCGGCAGAGCTGAGAGAGAGAAGACAGCGGGACATGTTCAGTATGGAGTCTCCATTTAACCTCTCAAACGAGAGTCTTTTTGGCTTCGTGTATCACGAGTGTTTGCGTGACTCACATGCAAGCTGCACGTGTGCTTTGCGACTAATGATCAGCCCGTCTCGGTTCTGCGCCGCGCACTCGTACTCGCCCGCTCCACTCTCCGCGTCGCCGTCACGCCGTTTCTGGAAGTTTCGGATCAGGAGTGTGCCGTCATCCAGCACGACCGCTCGCACTCCGAGAGGTACGGGGACGCCGTTCCGTCGCCAGGTAATCACGATTGGCCCCTCCCCCTCCACCTGACAGTCCAGCATGAGGGGGCGGTCCCTCACGGCAATGACATCACTGGGTTCTTTGATGAATGCCAACTCGGAAGCGCCGCCAAAACCTGCAGGACAGGAAAGGGGGAACATATGACGGTGTAGAATAAAGAACAAAGAGCTGATTAGTCTGAGAGGAAACGATGCTTACGGATAATGCTCGTGATGATGAAGATGACGAAGAGGATGAAGATGATGATGACAAGGTGCATTATGAGATGGAAGAGAACGTCTGTGGCCCACATAACAGCATAACACAGTCAGCAACCAACAACCAAACCAGACCATCCTACCTAGTTTAGTAGCCGAAAATAAAGGTCTGATGTGGACCTTGTGATTTTGGGTGTAAAGCAGCTCAAAGAGAGGCGATTCATCTGGGCTGAACTTAAACTTGACTTTCTAAAGTGTGATTGATGGCTCTTTTAACAGCACACACACACACAACCCCCATCAGCCACACAATGCAGCCCCACCACACCCCCCAAAAATACACACCCTCCATGACTGCCCCAGTGTCCCATCACTCCTGCCCCAGTCTGAAGGGCCATCTGCCCCTCCTCCGCCCTGTGGCACCCCAAGGGTGACTTTCCCATGCCACACCATCACTCAAATCAACATCCCCCTCGCAGCTGCCAAACACACGCGTCACACTTGAACTTGAACGCGCTCGCACGTAAAATCCAGACTCCCGCATCAGGACCGACAGACGACAGTCCGACCTCTTCGTCCCCTCACAAAAGTCCAGATCTGACCTCAGGAGCAGGACATCCCCAGGACGGGACGCACCACATCTGACAAACTTTATTCTGACAATCACGACTCGACAGAGTCCCCGTTCTGTTCCGTTCTCTCACTGGCACCATTTTTGCACGCTGCATTCTGACTCACATTGGGGTGAAATCGCACAGCGCTAGTAACCGTAACTACGGTATTTGTCGTAAAACTACAGTAATATGGTAATTACAATCATAACCATACTATAGTAACACAATGGTTCATTTGTGTATTACAGCTACTTCTCGATTATTAAATATTCGTCTGATTGCAGTTATTTGATCTAACCGTGGTTAATGCGTACTGCAGATTCCAATCACATTTTAATGCACAAATAAGGGAATTATAAGCGGATATTTAAATGCCACCGACGGCACATTTGGAGTGCTGAAATGATGAAACGAAATGAGAATTAAAATATGTGTGAAAGTGCCGAAATTAGGACTGAAATATTTTACTATTGCATAATATAATATAAAATAAAATAATATTATATAGAATGCATATAATAACAATATATATTAAAAAAAATGAAAAAAAATTATTTAAAAAAATACAATAAATTATATAAAAAAAATTAAATATTTATAAAAAAAAACATTTATATATATATATATATAAACAATTATATTAAAAAATAAATAAATAAATAAAAAATAGATAAAAAGATTTTAAAAAATTACATTAAATTTTTTTTTAATATTTCTAAAAAAAAAAACATTTATATATTTATATAAACAATTATATTAAAAAAAAATAATATTTCTAAAAAAAAACATTTATATATATATATATAAAAAACAATTATATTAAAAAAAAAAAAATTATATAAAATTTTTTTTTTAAAAAACATGAAAAATTTACCAAAACTAAAGTTGACCATTTTTTTTTTTAAGCATTTAGAAAAAAATTATAATATTTAAAACATTATTTTTCATGACTAGATTTTAAATGACTGTCACAATCGATTATTTTTGGTCGCTTTTGTGACCATTTTAGTCACAGTCTGGAGCCCTGGGAAATATAATTAATCAAGAAAGCCCTAAAATAGACAGTTAATCGTCAGCCAAATTTCATCATCGTGACCGCCCTAAATACAGTGATTGCGAGGGAACGCAAACTATTTTTAGAAGATAATTTCCCTCCGTCTTCTAAATGGGACGCTTATAAATCATTTCTGGTTTTAGGGCTAGTTTATGACTATGATTGTTCCCACATGAAGCTCTGCAGCTTTCTGCACAATTTGAACGGCCGTCGTGCACAAACGCTAATAAGAGCAAGAGCAAGAATCATTTTGTGTCGGATCAGCTCTGAAACCCTTTTTTTTAGCATTCTACACAAGTACTTCAATAAATCGTTTGGATTGGGGGTGTGTCTAAAGCTACAGCTGTATTCTCCTCCTCACAATAGCAGCCCATCTTCAGTGGTAAACATGAGATCAATTCGCCTCCCTTCTGGGTGTCATTAATGAGGGGGGAGCTGTGACCTCGGCTCCTAAAGGTCATGAGAGAATCAGCATTGTGCATTGTTTGTTGTCTTCTGGAGTGGCCGTGAACTTCACCGCTCGTGTATACAACGTGAAACACTTCATTAATCCTGTCTCGGGCGCATCTGCTGGTCAGAATACCGTCACAAAATCTGAATGTGTAATGTTGCGTCTGTGTGACCCAAAGAACAGAACCGACCTTATTTATAACAATCACAAAATTAAAAGTGTTTTGACTGCAGGCCAAAGTCATGCTGAGCTTAAAGTATTAAAACATTCCATTTTACATTTAGAGTTTGTTTATTAGTGACTATTACTGATACTCACCCCTCAAATCATGTGTTTTGAGGAGAGGTGTGCAGTTACACTTGACATTTTCACCTGAAAAAATATCCCATAGACTTATGTTGAAGGAGGGACTGGAATTAGGTCAGTAAGCAAACACCTAGCAACCATCAACAACATGCTAGCAATGCCTTAGCAACCACCCAGGTCACCCAACAACTGCATAGCAACAGACTAAAAACACTTAAAACACCTTAGCAACCATCAACAATACTCTAGCAATGCCTTAGCATCCACCCAGGTCTCCCAACAACTGCATAGCAACAGACTAACAACACTCAAAACACCTTAGCAACCATCAACAACACTCTAGCAATGCCTTAGCAACCACCCAGGTCACCCCACAACTGCATAGCAACAGACTAAAAACACTTAAAACACCTTAGCAACCATCAACAACACTCTAGCAATGCCTTAGCAACCAACGAGGTCTCCCAACAACTGCATAACAACAGACTAACAACACTCAAAACACCTTAGCAACCATCAACAACACTCTAGCAATGCCTTAGCATACACCCAGGTCTCCCAACAACTGCATAGCAACATACTAAAAACACTTAAAAGACTCAGCAACCAACAACAACACTTTAGCAATGCCTTAGCAACCACCGAGGTCACACAAAAACTGCATAACAACAGACTAACAACACTCAAAACACCTTAGCAACCATCAACAACACTCTAGCAATGCCTTAGCATCCACCCAGGTCACCCAACAACTTCATAGTAACAGACTAAAACACTCAAAATACCTTAGCAACCATCAACAACACTCTAGCAATGCCTTAGTAACTACCCAGGTCACCCAACAACTTCATAGTAACAGACTAAAACACTCAAAACACCTTAGCAACCATCAACAACACTCTAGCAATGCCTCAGTAACTACCCAGGTAACCCAAAAACGGTATAGTAACAGACTAACAACACTCAAAACACCTTAGCAACCATCAACAACACTCTAGCAATGCCTTAGCATCCACCCAGGTCACCCAACAACTTCATAGTAACAGACTAAAACATTCAAAATACCTTAGCAACCATCAACAACACTCTAGCAATGCCTTAGTAACTACCCAGGTCACCCAACAACTTCATAGTAACAGACTAAAACACTCAAAACACCTTAGCAACCATCAACAACACTCTAGCAATGCCTCAGTAACTACCCAGGTAACCCAAAAACTGTATAGTAACAGACTAACAACACTCAAAACACCTTAGCAACCATCAACAAAACTCTAGCAATGCCTTAGTAACCACCCAGGTAATGCAACAACTGCATAGTGACAGACTAAAACACTTAAAACACCTTAGCAACCATCAACAACACTCTAGCAATGCCTTAGTAACTACCCAGGTAACCCAAAAACTGTATAGTAACAGATTAACAACACTTTAAACACCTTAGAAACCATAAACAACACTCTAGCTAGCGTTAGCAACCACCCAGGTAAACCAACAACTGCATAGCAACAGACTACCAACACTTAAAACACCTTAGCAACCATCAACAACACTCTAGCAATGCCTTAGTAACCACCCAGGTAACCCAACAACTGCATAGTAACAGACTAAAACACTTAAAACACCTTAGCAACCATCAACAACACTCTAGCAATGCCTTAGTAACCACCCAGGTAACCCAACAACTTTATAGTAACAGACTAAGACACTTAAAACACCTTAGCAACCATCAACAACACTCTAGCAATGCCTTAGCAACCACCCAGGTCTCCCAACAACTGCATAGCAACAGACAAAATCACTCAAAATACCTTAGCAACCACATAGCAATGCCCTGACAAGCACCACATGTTCATCAGAAATGTAAAACTCGACTTTCTTGTAAAGGCCATAATATTCTTCCAAGAACCTTGAATGTCATAATATATGCCCACGGTGTTCATTCAGTGCATGGTGTATATATCAGAGCATCCTGGTATTATCATGACTGTACTATGGTGTACTGTTCTTTAAGTGTAATCAAGCCTACTTGCTAGAGGTCTACAGCCCGACCTGGGCCCGACGGACTTCTGGTTCGGGTTTGTAATTAATAAAAAAATAATCAGGCCTACGAACGGATGAGTTAGGGGCTGTTCACACCGAATGCGTTTTTGCGCATCTATTCTGTTTTCCCATTGTTGTCATATGTAAACACAAGCTGAAACACATGAACACATGAGTGTGTGTCTATATGTGTGTGTGTGTGTGTGTGTGTGAGCATGAGTGTGTGTCTATGTGTGTGCGTGTGTGTGTGTGAGCATGAGTGTGTGTCTATGTGTGTGTGTGTGTGTGTGTGTGTGTGTGTGTCTGGCAGCTGTTGAAGGATTACGGGCCCTTATAATGAGAACTCAATCAGACCCCCTCCCCCCCCGACCCCGGTGTGACCCCAACCCTAAAGGCCCAGTCATATTAAAATAAGGGTCAGAGGTCAGGGGTCAGGGGTCAGGGTCAGTCTGTCTGCTTCACTCTCATGAACATGAACTTCAACAAAGTAGTTCAATCACAATAAAACAAACTCCTGCGACTGTAAACAAGTTATTAGTGAATTATGAATGATAATGGATACACTGTAAATGAAGGCTGCAACAGATAATCCATAAAAATCATTAATGAATATATTTAACAGCGAAAGTCATTGATTAAACGTGTTTTCACTATAAACTTAAAGTCTTTATTGTATATGTTGATTTAAATAACACGGATATTCAAATCATCAATAAACCAAATTAAACATCAATAAACATCAATAACAGCTAACAGATTAAACCTATCAACACAATCCTTAAATCAGGATCAATTACCTTGAGATGCATTAATAATGCATTTATTATTTTGGAGTGTAAACAAACAAACAAACAAACAAACAAACAAACTCACTGTTGTTTAAGAGCGTCCTTCATAAAACCACAAAACAGACACACTGCTCAGACGACATATAAACGTGTTGTACAGGTATAACTACAGTGAGTGAGACAGTTATAACAGAATGTTTATAACGCGTGTCATGTCGTGTTTACCTGAGAGCGCGAGGAGCGACAGCAGCACTGGGAATATCGGCATTATTTCTGAGGTCTCGCGTTCAGATTTACTGAACAATGTTTCATTTGATGACTGATGCTCTGAAGTCACACATGTAAAATAATCCTCTCCAGCGGCGTTTATTCCGCGTTATCCGCTGACGCGCGTGCGACTGATACACTGACGCGCGTGCGACTGATACACTGATGCGCTCAGACTCCTGAAGGGGGCGGGGCTCACTGCATCAGCCAATCCGAGCGCAGCTGGAGGCAGGAAAGGAGCAGAAAGGCAGTGTGTGGTGATGCACAGGTGTAGTCATGGCATCAGATGGTTTTTTGGTTCTTTGAGGTTACAGTAGACCGACCGGTGAGACGTTTGGAGCATCTCCTCCTTTTTTATTAAGAGCAGGGTCACACATTATCACCTGGGATACTTCCCTGTTGCAGTTTTATTACAGTAGCAATGGCATAACATGTTAATTGATCTTTATTTAATTATTAGGGTAAGAGGTAATTATGTGCCACCCTTGGTATTGGCACGATTATCATGGTACTACAATGGTACATATCCTAAAAACTGAGTAAAGTTCATACAGGTACCAAAGGTGTAGATATAGGTAGGGATGGTGGGGACATGTCCCAATCAACTTTCAGACAATATGAAATGTCCTGACCAACATTTGGGCAATTTTACCACACTGAAAATACTCAGTTTCCATTTTAACGACTATTCGATTAACTACATAAATCGTATAAGTTGTTGTCATACCTCTTCTGAAGCACATTCACAATTGCATTTACATTTATTCATTTGCCTGATGCTTTTATCCAAAGCGACCTACAAAAGAGGAAAAACATCATAAGAGAATCATCTTAAGGAGACAGTGGCAGGAAAAGTGCAACATTACAGTGTTTCACCAGCATCAGAATAATAGTATCTGAGTACCACACCTGGAGACGTGCTGAGTGACTCCAGCCAGGTCTCCTTAGCAACCAAATTGGACCGGTTGCTAGGGAGGGTAGAGTCACATGGGGTAACCAAATTGTCCCGGTTGCTAGGGAAGGTAGAGTCACATGGGGTAACCAAATTGTCCCGGTTGCTAGGGAGGGTAGAGTCACATGGGGTAACCAAATTGTCCCGGTTGCTAGGGAGGGTAGAGTCACATGGGGTAACCAAATTGTCCCGGTTGTTAGGGAGGGTAGAGTCACATGGGGTAACCAAATTGTCCCGGTTGTTAGGGAGGGTAGAGTCACATGGGGTAACCAAATTGTCCCGGTTGTTAGGGAGGGTAGAGTCACATGGGGTAACCAAATTGGCCCGGTTGCTAGGGAGGGTAGAGTCACATGGGGTAACCAAATTGTCCCGGTTGTTAGGGAGGGTAGAGTCACATGGGGTAACCAAATTGTCCCGGTTGTTAGGGAGGGTAGAGTCACATGGGGTAACCAAATTGTCCCGGTTGCTAGGGAGGGTAGAGTCACATGGGGTAACCAAATTGTCCCGGTTGCTAGGGAGGGTAGAGTCACATGGGGTAACCAAATTGTCCCGGTTGCTAGGGAGGGTAGAGTCACATGGGGTAACCTCCTCGTGGTGGTGATTAGTGGTTCTCTCAATGGGGCGTGTGGTGAGTTGTGTGTGGATCGTGGAGAGTAGCATGAGTCTCCACATGCTGTGAGTCTCCGCGGTGTCATGCACAACGAGTCACATGATCAGATGCGCGGATGGACGGTCTCAGAAGCGGAGGCAACTGAGATTCATCCTCCGCCACCCGGATCGAGGCGAGTAACCGCACCACCACGAGGACCGACTAAGTAGCAGGAATTGGGCGTTCCAAAATTGGGGAGAAAAGGGGATAAAAAAAAGAAAAAAAGAGTAGTAGTATCCAATACTGATTGGGGTGTTCGCTGTCCTTTACTGCATATCGCGGCGCCGTTTTGTGGTCCGTTCTGCATAACGCTCTGCGCACCTGATCGGCCCCAAGTGCATCGGCCCACCGGAAAAATGCCCGGTATGCCAGATAACCAGTCCAGCCCATCTGATGTGTCTTGGACATCTCCCCTCTCCAGGCTACCTTGAAGGACGTCCCTGAGAGATTGGAGTTAAACAAGACAAGCACGGTTCCTCTGATGCAGCGAAGAGAGGGTGGAGAGACGCATCTGATGGTTGACCGTGTCAAAGGCTGCAGAATCAGGACGGATGATCTGGATCCAGCTCTCGCCTGTCTTTTGACTCCGTGACCGACTTTTGAGGAAAGTGATTTGTGTAATTATTTTTTTTTTATTTAATGCTTTTTTCGTTTGGTAATTATTTTTTTTTATTTAATGTTTTTCTCGTTTGGTAATTAATTGTTTTAATTTAATGCTTTTTTCGTTTGGTATTTTTTATTTTATTTTAATTTAATGCTTTTTTTCGTTTGGTAATTAATTAATTTTGTTTAATTTAATGCTTTTTTATTTTATTTTTTTTAATTTAATGCTTTTTTCGTTTGTTTTTTTTAATTTAATGCTTTTTTCGTTTGTTTGTTTTTTTATTTAATGCTTTTGTTTGGTAATTAATTTTTTTAATTTAATGTTTTTTTCGTTTGATAATTATTATTTTTTTTTATTTAATGCTTTTTTCGTTTGGTAATTAATTTTGTTTAATTTAATGCTTTTTTTGTTTGGTAATTAATTGTTTTAATTTAATGCTTTTTTCGTTTGGTAATATTTTTTTTTTTTTAATTTAATTTAATGCTTTTTTCGTTTGGTAATTACAATTTTTTTAATTTAATGCTATTTTCGTTTCGTAATAATTTTTTTTTTAATTTAATGTTTTTTTCGTTGCGCTTTTTTTGCGCTAAAACGTTTTTCTGAGAAAATCCTTGGATGGAAACGCAGTCAGTCTCTCACAAGAGATCTCATTCTTCTAACAAATGAAAATATGACTTCTATAGTTTGCTGCTGTCACACAGATATCTGCAGCTCCTGGTAATCAGAGGATCATCAGGAGAATAATAAAGTCACTGAACATCAGGAATATTTCAGTGACGTTGCTTGAAGAAAACACACCGAGACTGAAGGTC
>JAVLUX010000102.1:342500-350000 GCA_032164185.1 Moxostoma hubbsi
TTAAATGTGTTGTTCACACCTGGGACATCATGAGGGTGAGTAAATAATGACAGAATTACCTTTTTGGGGTGAACTATCCCTTTAACACCCATATTGTTTATGTCTTGTATCTATCCTTTTGAATTTTATTTCATTCAATTTTTCTCCCAAATCTGTAACGCCCAATTCCCGCTACTTAGTCGGTCCTCGTGGTGACGCGGTTACACGCCTCGATCCAGGTGGCGGAGGACGAATCTCAGTTGCCTCCGCGCCTGAGACCGTCAATCCGCTCATCTGATCACGTGACTTGTTGAGCGCGTTACCATGGAGACGTAGCGTGTGGAGGCTTCACGCTATTCTCCGCGGCATCCACACACAACTCACCACACGCCCCACCGAGAGCGAGAACCACATTATAGTGACCACGAGGAGGTTATCCCATGTGACACTACCCTCCCTAGCAACCGGGACAATTTGGTTACCCCATGTGACTCTACCCTCCCTAGCAACCAGGCCAATTTGGTTACCCCATGTGACTCTACCCTCCCTAGCAACCGGGCCAATTTGGTTACCCCATGTGACTCTACCCTCCCTAGCAACCAGGCCAATTTGGTTACCCCATGTGACTCTACCCTCCCTAGCAACCGGGCCAATTTGGTTACCCCATGTGACTCTACCCTCCCTAGCAACCAGGCCAATTTGGTTACCCCATGTGACTCTACCCTCCCTAGCAACCGGGCCAATTTGGTTACCCCATGTGACTCTACCCTCCCTAGCAACCAGGCCAATTTGGTTACCCCATGTGACTCTACCCTCCCTAGCAACCGGGCCAATTTGGTTACCCCATGTGACTCTACCCTCCCTAGCAACCAGGCCAATTTGGTTACCCCATGTGACTCTACCCTCCCTAGCAACTGGCCAATTTGGTTACCCCATGTGACTCTACCCTCCCTAGCAACCAGGCCAATTTGGTTACCCCATGTGACTCTACCCTCCCTAGCAACCGGGACAATTTGGTTACCCCATGTGACTCTACCCTCCCTAGCAACCGGGACAATTTGGTTACCCCATGTGACTCTACCCTCCCTAGCAACCAGGACAATTTGGTTACCCCATGTGACTCTACCCTCCCTAGCAACCAGGCCAATTTGGCTGCCCCATGTGACTCTACCCTCCCTAGCAACCAGGACAATTTGGTTACCCCATGTGACTCTACCCTCCCTAGCAACCGGGACAATTTGGTTACCCCATGTGACTCTACCCTCCCTAGCAACCAGGACAATTTGGTTACCCCATGTGACTCTACCCTCCCTAGCAACCAGGCCAATTTGGCTGCCCCATGTGACTCTACCCTCCCTAGCAACCAGGACAATTTGGTTACCCCATGTGACTCTACCCTCCCTAGCAACCGGACCAATTTGGTTGCTAAGGTGACCTGACTGGAGTCACTCAGCACGCCCTGGATTCAAACTCGCGACTCCAGGTGTGATAGTCAGCGGCAATACTCGCAGTGATAACCAGACCCAAAACAGTGAGTATTTGAATGTTGACAGATTAAACCCCATTGACTTCTATTGGAAGTGTGTCATTGGAACACACATTAGTGTGTTAGAAAATGACGAGATGTAATTTATTTTTGTGATAATCAACATTAAGCCAGTTACTCCCCACCACGGCAGTAGTGTGTGTGTGTGTGTGTGTGTGTGTGTGTGTGTGTGCGTGCGTGCATGTGTGTGTGTGTTATTATTACTGTGAATCCTCCAGATCATGTAGAGCGGCGGCCACTGCTCCGGGTCAGGGGTCAAAGTGTCCCACAGCAACCGCACACGCACCGCACCGCTCTCTGCACCCTGAAACACACACACACACACACACACACACACACACAGACACAGACATTGAGGTCTCTCAGGACACTTTAATAGAGTGTGAGAGATATTTATAAATAGAGATATTTAATTTATATCTTTCAGGAACATTTTGTCCATACCTTATTAATTAATAACCCCATTACCTGTGTGATGTGTGCGGTGAGTGGCGACGCTCTCAGCAGATGTAAGAGGTTACTGGGCAGCTTGAGACGAGTGAAATACCACACCAGATTCCAGAAGAGGATGGAGTGACTGTCCAGCAGCTGGACCTGAGAGAGAACAGCCTCGCCCTCATTCTCCAGCAGACTCTCCATCTCCTTACGCAACACCAGCGGGCTGAGGTACGCCACCGTTACCTGTGGAGCTCCGCCCACAGATGACACCTGCGGCGACAAACCCGCACAAACAGAGTGATGTAGACGCCATGTGAGTGTGTGACTCAGATCTGTGACATCACTGAAGCTCTGACCAGTGTGGGGCCGCTGCTGCTCTCTGATTGGCTGCTGCTCTCCGAGCTGGAGTCTGTCTCTCTGACGCCGTTACACACGTGCTGCAGTGTGTCGTCCCGACCAGCAGGAGGCCTCATGGTGTTCTCCACCTCATCTTCTGAGTTCAGTGAACTGTAAACACACACACACACACACACACACACACAGTTAGAACTCACACAGTAGACTGCTCTCTCTTTTATATGTTTGTGTCTGTGTGTTACCTGCAGACTGTACTTGTGTCACAGATTTCTGCGTTTAGAAGGGGAACAAACGGGGCAGAGCAGAATGGGCATGTGGTGTTCAGATTAGAGTCGTCGAACGACCAGCCGGCCAAAATCTCCTCATCATACACCAGAGAATTACAGCTGCGACACAGTGAACAGCTCGACATCACAACCTGAACACACACACACACACACACACACACACACACATACAGAACATCAGAACACACACAGAGACTTTAGGGTGCAGAGTTTTTTCACTTGGCACAATAAACAAACATCCTGGCAACCACTGAGAACACCATAGAAACCACTCAGAATACCATTGCAATCCCTAAGAACACCATAGCAACCACCCAGAGCACTATATCAACTACTAAGAACACCATAGCAACCATGCAGAACCCCATAGCAACCACTCAGAGCACCCTTGCAACCCCTATGAACACCATAGCAACCACCCAGAACATCCTAGCAACCTTCTAACAACGACCAGTCAGCCATGCAGAGCCCCATATCAACCATCTGTAACACCCTAGGAACCACCCAGAACACCCTTGCAACCCCTAAAACATCATAGCAACCACTACGAACACCCTAGCAACCACTCAGTACACCATAACAACCACAGAGAACAACCTCACAACCCATAAAAACACCATAGCAACCACAGAGAACACCCTCACAACCCCTAAAAACACCATAGCAACCACTAAGAACACCATAACCACCCAGAGCACCACAACAATTAAGAACACTTTAGCAACCATCCAGAACCCTATAGCAACCACCTTGCAATGACCAGTAACACTCTAGCAATAACCCAGAACACCCATGTAACCCCTAAAAACACCATTGCAACCACCAAGAGCACTATAGCAACCATCTAGAACATCCTTTTAACTCCTATCAACACCTTAGCAACCATGAAGATCCCCATAGCAACCACCTGTAACACCCTAGCAACCAGCCAAAATATCCTTGCAACCTCTAATAGCACCATAGCAACCACTAAGAACACATTAGCAACCACAGAGAACACCCTCACAACCCCTAAAAACACCATAGCAACCACCAAGAACACCATAACCACCCTGAGCACCACAGCAACCATGCAGAACCCCATAGCAACCACTAGTAACACCCATGTAACCCCTAATAGCACCATAGCAATCACTAAGAACACCCTTGCAACCACAAAGAACACATTAGCAACCACAGAGAACACCCTAGCAACCCCTAACAACACCCTAGAAACCATGCAGGACCCCATGTCAACCACCTAGAACACCCTTGCAACCCTTAACAAAACATAGCAACCACTGAGAACACCATAGCAACCACTGAGAACACCCTTGCAACCACTAACACCACCCTAGCAACCATCCAATATCCCATATCAACCACCCAGAATACCCTTGCATCCCCTAAGAACGGCCTTGCAACCCTTAACAACACATAGCAACCACTGAGAACACCCTAGCAACCACTATGAACACCCTAGCATTGTGACAGCAAGTTTGGCACATGCAAGCATCAGTTACATTTTTATTTATGTATTTTTTCAGAAAATGTAAAACTCTAAAACAACTGTTAAAAAAAGAGAGAAATTACCTCAATGCCCGCCCCTTCCTGTGCAGAATCCCATGACTTCCTGAGAGGAAGCGCCAACATTTGGATGTCAATCATGTCAATATCACTCCCCACAGACAGAGAACTCTAGAGAGAGACAGACAGACAGAGAGAGACAGACAGATCAGGTCAGTTTCATCATTACAGATGTGCCGTGTTGCTGAAGCTGCTCTGAAATCTACAAGATACTTCATCATTTAATGTAGTTCAACAACAGTCGAGCCACACAAGTATTAGCAACACTGCAAGCTATAAGTAGATGATCACATGACATTGACTTAAAGAGTGCAACATTATGTAATATCACAGGTATTTTCAGGAATGGAAACGATGAGGATCTCAATTCAGGCGACAGCATTAAACTTAGTAGAACTGGTGAAATGATGCACAGGGACTTAGCGTTGAGCTAATAGTTTCGCTACGTTAGTGAATGTTTAATGTCTGTTATATCACTGCGGCACCTCAGATGTGGCGTTATAAAGTCGCTCTTTGGCCTTCAGCAAACTCTCAGTCATCTGGGCTTTACGTGACGGTTTCTGCTCTACGGTCTGACGGCTGGTTCTGTTCCCCCTCGGCCGTCGGTCATCCACACTCGCCGCCCGTCGCGTTGACGTCCGGTTCCGTGTGGGTGTGAGGAGCTGCTGGAGTTTCCCGGCCAGACCGCGACTCGGAGATGAAACGTTGTTGTAGTTTTCATCAACCGACTTCTTGTTCAGAGTTTCCCTCACTTCAGCTGACCTACAGCGAGAATTACACACACACGCACACATGCGCACACACACACACACACACACATATACACGCACATGCGCGCACACGCGCACACACACACGCACACGCACACACACGCACACAAACACACACACACACACACACACACACACACAAATGAATGAACTCGATATTCTTATTTTCAGCATTAATGTAATTAATAAAAATTATGCTGGAATCACAACTGCAGGAAACAATGTATCAAAGATTCAACATTTTTGAATGACAAAGAAAAAACTTCAGAAGAGTGGACGAGATTTATAAAACAACCCACATCTGTATCATTTATTTACTGACAAACACACACTGATCCTGAATCAACTGATGATGAAAAAAGTAACATAACAAATGTAACAGTTACTTTAAGTACAATGTGATAATGTAACAGTTACTTAAGTGCAATGCGATAATGTAACACATTACTTTTAAAAGTAACATAAAAGTAACATGCCATGACAATGTTCATTTGAAGCCAAAAGTAGTGCAAATGTAACTGATTACTTTCCCAAAAAAAGTAACATAACAAATGTAACAGTTACTTTCTTAAGTGCAATGCGATAATGTAACACGTTACTTTTAAAAGTAACAAAGTAACATGCCATGACAATGTTCATTTGAAGCCAAAAGTAGTGCAAATGATTACTTTTCCAAAAAAGTAACATAACAAATGTAACAGTTACTTTAAGTGCAATGTGATAATTTAACATGTTACTTTTAAAAGTAACAAAAGTAACATGCATGACAATTTTCATTTGAAGCCAAAAGTAATGCAAATGTAACTTGATTACTTCCCAAAAAAGTAACATAAAAAATGTAACAGTTACTTAAGTGCAATGTGATAATGTAACACGTTACTTTTAAAAGTAACATAAAGTAACATGCCGTGACAATGTTCATTTGAAGCCAAAAGTAGTGCAAATGATTACTTTTCAAAAAAGTAACATAACAAATGTAACAGTTACTTTAATTGCAATGTGATAATGTAACAGTTACTTTAAGTGCAATGCGATAATGTAACGTTACTTTTAAAAGTAACATAAAAGTAACATGTCATGACAATTTTCATTTGAAGCCAAAAGTAATGCAAATGTAACTGATTACTTTCCAAAAAAAGTAACAGAACAAATGTAGCAAAGTTACTTTAAGTGCAATCTGATAATGTAACACGTTACTTTTAAAAGTAACAAAAGTAATGATAATGCGCATTATCATCAACAGTAAAACGACTTAAACGATTGAATATGACGACGAAATGTTTCAAATAAAAACATGAGGACTGCTGTGTACCTGCTGTCTCTCTCTGTGCTGTGACACCTGTAGTCTGCGTCTGCGGTCTCTGCGCAGTCTCTGTAGAAGGTGGACAAGCAGACGTCCGAGCGGCGCATCAGCACAGGCGCAGGGGGACTCAGCAGGTTTGGGGCGGTGTCACGGCGACCAGCGGGAGGCTTGCGGGACACGGGGCCGTCAGCGCCATCGGTCTGTGCGGTCGCTTTCAGAAACAGTTTGACTTCTGACAAGTAAACACACGGAAATGAGACGTCACTCCAGAAACGATCGATTGCCTTTAACATCGGTATTATCTTTCACTCACTGTCTCCTGCCGCCTGCACGCTGCTCACACTGTTGCTCTTAGCGAGACTCGTCAGAGATTCGTGACTCGAGCTTTCACTCAAAGCACTCCAGCTGGACTGGCGAATCAGAGCGGAGTGGGGGCGGGGCTTTGACAGCAAGTCATCTAGAACAAGAACAGAAGAGAGCTGTTCAGTTATAGAGTATAGTCCGCCGCGTCGGTGTAGCGACGGAAGAGCTCCAGTGGTGCTGTAAGTGCAGTCGTTGATGACATCATAAAGAGGGGGCGTTCCACACCTGGCCGAGCGCCTAAAGACATGCTCCTGTGCTGCCGTTTGATTGGCTGTCTGAACAGGGCCACGGCCAATATCACGTTCCGCAGCTTCGCCCAGCGAAGGCGACCTCCCTGATTGGTGGACGGCCACTTGCTCTCTAGTACCGCCTACAGACAGAAATATGAAATGCAGGATTAATTCATGATCATGAATATTAAATCATCTCTTGATTATATTCAAATGAAGGTCTCACTTTATTGTAATATCCATACGTGATGGTGTTGGGCGTGATTCCCGCCCTCTTCATCTCTAGCAGAAGTCTGACTGCGAGAACGGGCTGCCCGTACTGACCGCACAGCTGCATGAGGATACGATAGCACACCTGAGACCGCAAACACAGAGTCAACACTTAATATTCATGAGGAACAGCCAATCGGGTTGATTATACATCTGTATTAGTATCTCACTTCATCGGGCAGCACCACCTTCCGTGTCTCCATGTGCTTGAGAATCTCGTACGCGGCGTGAAGCGCACACACTTTAGTGCTTTCTGCTTTCACTAACGTGGGCAGGTAAATGAACCAGAGACCGTAGCAGTGACCCAGAAGACATTTAGACCACATGTCTGGTACCGACGAATACTTCTGAGCCTTTTTCTGTGCCAGCTTGATTTCCTGAACAGACAGAG
>JAVLUX010000102.1:355000-357500 GCA_032164185.1 Moxostoma hubbsi
GTGTGTGTGTGTGTGTGTGTGACACTTCCAATGCAAGTCAATGGGGTTTAATCTGTGTGTGTGTGTGTGTGTGTGACACTTCCAATGCAATTCAATGGGGTTTAATCTGTGTGTGTGTGTGTGACACTTCCAATGCAAGTCAATGGGGTTTAATCTGTGTGTGTGTGTGTGTGTGTGTGACACTTCCAATGCAAGTCAATGGGGTTTAATCTGTGTGTGTGTGTGTGTGTGTGTGTGTGACACTTCCAATGCAACTCAATGGGGTTTAATCTGTGTGTGTGTGTGTGTGTGTGTGTGTGTGTGACACTTCCAATGCAAGTCAATGGGGTTTAATCTGTGTGTGTGTGTGTGTGTGTGTGTGACACTTCCAATGCAAGTCAATGGGGTTTAATCTGTGTGTGTGTGTGTGACACTTCCAATGCAAGTCAATGGGGTTTAATCTCTGTGTGTGTGTGTGTGTGTGTGTGTGTGTGTGACACTTCCAATGCAAGTCAATGGGGTTTAATCTGTGTGTGTGTGTGTGTGTGTGACACTTCCAATGCAAGTCAATGGGGTTTAATCTCTCTGTGTGTGTGTGTGTGTGTGTGTGTGACACTTCCAATGCAAGTCAATGGGGTTTAATCTGTGTGTGTGTGTGTGTGTGTGACACTTCCAATGCAAGTCAATGGGGTTTAATCTGTGTGTGTGTGTGTGTGTGTGTGTGTGTGTGAGACACTTCCAATGCAAGTCAGTGGGGTTTAATCTGTGTGTGTGTGTGTGTGTGTGTGTGTGAGACACTTCCAATGCAAGTCAATGGGGTTTAATCTGTGTGTGTGTGTGTGTGTGTGTGTGTGACACTTCCAATGCAAGTCAATGGGGTTTAATCTGTGTGTGTGTGTGTGTGTGTGTGTGTGTGTGTGACACTTCCAATGCAAGTCAATGGGGTTTAATCTGTGTGTGTGTGTGTGTGTGTGACACTTCCAATGCAATTCAATGGGGTTTAATCTGTGTGTGTGTGTGTGTGTGTGTGTGTGACACTTCCAATGCAAGTCAATGGGGTTTAATCTGTGTGTGTGTGTGTGTGTGTGTGTGTGTGACACTTCCAATGCAAGTCAATGGGGTTTAATCTGTGTGTGTGTGTGTGTGTGTGTGTGTGACACTTCCAATGCAAGTCAATGGGGTTTAATCTGTGTGTGTGTGTGTGTGTGTGTGTGTGACACTTCCAATGCAAGTCAATGGGGTTTAATCTGTGTGTGTGTGTGTGTGTGTGTGTGTGACACTTCCAATGCAAGTCAATGGGGTTTAATCTGTGTGTGTGTGTGTGTGTGTGTGTGACACTTCCAATGCAAGTCAATGGGGTTTAATCTGTGTGTGTGTGTGTGTGTGTGTGTGACACTTCCAATGCAAGTCAATGGGGTTTAATCTGTGTGTGTGTGTGTGTGTGTGACACTTCCAATGCAAGTCAATGGGGTTTAATCTGTGTGTGTGTGTGTGTGTGTGTGTGACACTTCCAATGCAAGTCAATGGGGTTTAATCTGTGTGTGTGTGTGTGTGTGTGACACTTCCAATGCAAGTCAATGGGGTTTAATCTCTGTGTGTGTGTGTGTGTGTGTGTGTGTGTGACACTTCCAATGCAAGTCAATGGGGTTTAATCTGTGTGTGTGTGTGTGTGTGTGTGTGTGTGACACTTCCAATGCAAGTCAATGGGGTTTAATCTCTCTGTGTGTGTGTGTGTGTGTGTGTGTGTGTGTGTGACACTTCCAATGCAAGTCAATGGGGTTTAATCTGTGTGTGTGTGTGTTTGTGTGACACTTCCAATGCAAGTCAATGGGGTTTAATCTGTGTGTGTGTGTGTGTGTGTGTGTGTGTGTGTGTGTGTGTGACACTTCCAATGCAAGTCAATGGGGTTTAATCTGTGTGTGTGTGTGTGTGTGTGTGTGTGACACTTCCAATGCAAGTCAATGGGGTTTAATCTGTGTGTGTGTGTGTGTGTGTGTGTGTGTGTGTGTGACACTTCCAATGCAAGTCAATGGGGTTTAATCTGTGTGTGTGTGTGTGTGTGTGTGTGTGTGTGTGTGTGACACTTCCAATGCAAGTCAATGGGGTTTAATCTGTGTGTGTGTGTGTGTGTGTGTGTGTGACACTTCCAATGCAAGTCAATGGGGTTTAATCTGTGTGTGTGTGTGTGTGTGTGTGTGTGTGTGTGACACTTCCAATGCAAGTCAATGGGGTTTAATCTGTGTGTGTGTGTGTGTGTGTGTGTGTGACACTTCCAATGCAAGTCAATGGGGTTTAATCTGTGTGTGTGTGTGTGTGTGTGTGTGTGACACTTCCAATGCAAGTCAATGGGGTTTAATCTGTGTGTGTGTGTGTGTGTGTGTGTGTGTGTGTGACACTTCCAATGCAAGTCAATGGGGTTTAATCTGTGGTAAACGACAGAATGACACAAATGCATCCATCTGCACTGAACACTGCTTGAACTCTTCATGTGTTGAACGCACCCTGCAGGTTGAAGAGTGAA
>JAVLUX010000102.1:370000-377500 GCA_032164185.1 Moxostoma hubbsi
TGAACTTGTGTTGAACCCGGAAAATTCCTTTTTTTTTTCTCCCCAATTTGGAATTCCCAATGCGCTGTAAATCCTCGTGGTGGCGTAGTGACTCAATCCGGGTGGTGGAGGACGAATCCCAGTTGCCTCCGCGTCTGAGACCGTCAATCCGCGCATCTTATCACGTGACTTGTTGAGTGCGTTACCGTGGAGACGTAGCGTGTGTGGAGGGTTCACGCTATTCTCCGCGGCATCCACGCACGACTCACCACATGCCCCACTGAGAGCGAGAACCACATTATAGTGACCACGAGGAGGTTACCCCATGTGACTCTACCCTCCCTAGCAACCGGCCCAATTTGGTTACCCCATGTGACTCTACCCTCCCTAGCAACCGGGACAATTTGGTTACCCCATGTGACTCTACCTTCCCTAGCAACCGGCCCAATTTGGTTACCCCATGTGACTCTACCCTCCCTAGCAACTGGGCCAATTTGGTTACCCCATGTGACTCTACCCTCCCTAGCAACCGGCCCAATTTGGTTACCCCATGTGACTCTACCCTCCCTAGCAACTGGGCCAATTTGGTTACCCCATGTGACTCTACCCTCCCTAGCAACCGGGCCAATTTGGTTACCCCATGTGACTCTACCCTCCCTAGCAACCGGGACAATTTGGTTACCCCATGTGACTCTACCCTCCCTAGCAACCGGGACAATTTGGTTACCCCATGTGACTCTACCCTCCCTAGCAACCGGGCCAAATTGGTTACCCCATGTGACTCTACCCTCCCTAGCAACCGGGACAATTTGGTTACCCCATGTGACTCTACCTTCCCTAGCAACCGGCCCAATTTGGTTACCCCATGTGACTCTACCCTCCCTCGCAACCGGCCCAATTTGGTTACCCCATGTGACTCTACCCTCCCTAGCAACTGGGCCAAATTGGTTACCCCATGTGACTCTACCCTCCCTAGCAACCGGGCCAATTTGGTTACCCCATGTGACTCTACCCTCCCTAGCAACCGGGACAATTTGGTTACCCCATGTGACTCTACCCTCCCTAGCAACCGGGACAATTTGGTTACCCCATGTGACTCTACCCTCCCTAGCAACCGGGACAATTTGGTTACCCCATGTGACTCTACCCTCCCTAGCAACCGGGACAATTTGGTTACCCCATGTGACTCTACCCTCCCTAGCAACCGGGCCAAATTGGTTACCCCATGTGACTCTACCCTCCCTAGCAACCGGGACAATTTGGTTACCCCATGTGACTCTACCCTCCCTAGCAACCGGGACAATTTGGTTACCCCATGTGACTCTACCCTCCCTAGCAACCGGGACAATTTGGTTACCCCATGTGACTCTACCCTCCCTAGCAACCAGGACAATTTGGTTACCGCATGTGAACCTACCCTCCCTAGCAACCGGGCTAATTTGGTTACCCCATGTGACTCTACCCTCCCTAGCAACCGGGACAATTTGGTTACCCCATGTGACTCTACCCTCCCTAGCAACCGGGACAATTTGGCTACCCCATGTGACTCTACCCTCCCTAGCAACCGGGACAATTTGGTTACCCCATGTGACTCTACCCTCCCTAGCAACCGGGACAATTTGGTTACCCCATGTGACTCTACCCTCCCTAGCAACCGGGACAATTTGGTTACCCCATGTGACTACCCTCCCTAGCAACCGGGACAATTTGGTTACCCCATGTGACTCTACCCTCCCTAGCAACCGGGACAATTTGGTTACCCCATGTGACTCTACCCTCCCTAGCAACCGGGCCAATTTGGTTGCTAAGGAGACCTAGCTGGAGTCACTCACCACTTCAGTGACTACATGGACATTATCACTACCTAGCAGCAATTTGAGTTAATACAGCTGTAATATAATTACTAATTGTTCAAACAGTCGTCTCACTCACTTCTCCAGCGGCAGCACGTGAGGTCCTGAGATGGAGTATCTGTAGATGAAGGTGAGAAACTTCTGGAACACACTGAAGAACGGCCAGTGTGACAGCACACACACACTCTTCTTCACCTGAATGCTGCGGTTGGTGATGGGTCGCCGGTCCACCACGCTGAGCAACCCCAGACGCACACACTGTCTCTCAGACAGACACTCGCGCGGGTACACCTCGTAGAACTGGATCGCAGCACCGTACACCTGACACACAGAGAACATGAGCAGGTGTGTGTGCACAGGTGAGCTCCGATCCAGTCAGTGTGTAGAGGTTGTGTACCTAACCCCAAACATGTCACATTTACCTGCTCTAAACATCACATAAAAATATCAAACTGTGGTTGGATGTTCTACATGTCAATCAGACGGCCTTGTCCTGACTAAGTGGGCGGATCTTGTCCAGAATAAGAATGATCATACATCATGCAGACAGACCTTATCTCCAAAGGCGCTGGTCAGCACAAACGTGGAGAAGACGGGCAGCTGGTATTTGGTGTTGAGCGGCCAGCTCTCCACAGTAACACCCATCGGCAGACAGAAGACGGGCACAGAGTCCGGAAGAGGAAACGATTCGGAATCTTCCTCAGGATACCGACTGATCAGACCTGAACAACAAACACACAAACACTCAGCTCCATGTACACTCGGTCCATTGTGTGTGTGTGTGTGTGTGTATGTGTGAGTCTGTGTGTGTGTGTGTGTGTGTGTGTGTGTGTGTGTGTGTGAGTGTATATGCATATGTGTGTGTATATATGTGTGTGTGTGTGTGTGTATGTGTGTGTGTATATGTGTGTGTGTGTGTGTGTGTGTGTGTGTGTGTGTGAGTGTATATGCATATGTGTGTGTATATATGTGTGTGTGTGTGTGTATGTGTGTGTGTATATGTGTGTGTGTGTGTGAGTGTGTCTGTATGTGTGTGTGAGTGTATGAGTGTGTGTGTGAGTGTGTGTGTGTGTGTGTGTGTGTGTGTGTCTGTATGTGTGTGTGAGTGTGTGTGTGTGTATGTGTGAGTGTGTATATGTGTGTGTGTGTGTGTGTGTGTGTATGTGTGTGTGTGTGTGTGTAATTCTCACCTGCCTCATACACCAGAGCATTTGCTTTAGCCACTGAACGTTTGTAGCAGAGATACAGCGCCGGACCCCACTACACAACACACACACACACACACACACACACACACGATTAAACAAAACACCAATAAGAGTGAATGAATGAAAAAGTGATTGAGGTATTAAAGGTGCATTCAGCAAAATGTGTGACGTTGCAGTGACACCTAGTAACACAGATGCAGCATCATGCATAACAGAGAATACAGTGAATGCCCGGGTACAGAGTCTGTGGGCATCTAGTCGACTGCGCAGTTATGACACGTAATTCTTTCCGTTTAAAGTATCAACAATAAGCACAAACAATCACTGAGTCCACCTTTAACTTAGTGAATGAATGAACAAGTGAATGTATGTGTAATTTAGTGAATGAAAGCGTGAGTGGGTTCTGCACCATGCCCGTGTTGAGGTTCTTGTCCACTCTACAGTAAGTATGCGGCGCCGTCTCGCCCTTGCTGGGCATGAGCAGTGAGATCTCAGTGACGCCGAGCGTGTTCAGCGCCTGTGAGTCCGGCGCTCTGCGGTACATCAGGAATGTGCGATGGGTCGTGGGACCGGCAGAACTCAGACTGGCAGAGCGGCTGTACGGGGTCGTCTCGATCACCAGCCATCCCGACCGGACCGGATCTTTGCCCTCGTACAGAACTCTGAAATAAACACAAACACAATCCAACAGTCGGAATCAAAAATGTGTCGTGATGTACATTATTTCATGGTTGCTTAGTGACTGAAAGTCTCACCCGAGCTCTATGATGGGCGGTTTGTCGTGTCCTCTTTTGTAACAGAGGAGCATGTGTGTGTTGTTGAGCAGTCCAGCGCTCAGCTCGGCCGGATGTCCTCCTTGAGTCTTCTCGATGCAGGTGAAGCCCTCGGGTACATCCTCTCCAAGGCCGCGGGCAATCACGGCCAGATCGATGATGGGCTGCAGTGCTCGCCCACCCCTCTGCTGACCGTCATCATCCAGCGCAGACGAGTCTCCCTCGAAACCCGCCACCACAAAATAATCCACCAGCTGAGGGCATCTCTCTTCTGTCATAATGCCAGTCTAAATGCCACTGTACACAAGATTATTTAAATGAGTAGATCAGTGAACAAAAACATCACAAACTGGCTGTAACAATCAGAAGTTTCGTTCACTCGAGCGTGTGTGCATGAGAGTGTAAGCGTGCGTGCGAGTGTGCGTGAGAGCGAGGGTGCGTGAGAGCGAGTGGGAGCGTGCGTGAGAGTGAGTGGGAGCGTGTGTGAGCGTGCGTGAGAGTGAGAGCGAGTGTGTGTGAGCGTGCGTGAGAGTGAGTGTGAGCGTGTGTGAGCGAGCGTGTGTGAGCGTGCGTGAGAGTGAGTGTGAGCGAGAGCGAGTGTGAGCGTGCGTGAGAGCGAGTGTGAGCGCGTGAGAGTGAGAGCGAGTGTGAACGTGCGTGAGAGTGAGAGCGAGTGTGAACGTGCGTGAGAGTGAGAGCGAGTGTGAGCATGCATGAGAGTGAGAGCGAGTGTGAGCGTGCGTGAGTGTGAGAGCGCGTGAGAGTGAGAGCGAGTGTGAGCGTGCGTGAGAGTGAGAGCGAGTGTGTGTGAGCGTGCGTGAGAGTGAGTGTGAGCGTGTGTGAGCGAGCGTGTGTGAGCGTGCGTGAGAGTGAGTGTGAGCGAGAGCGAGTGTGAGCGTGCGTGAGAGCGAGTGTGAGCGCGTGAGAGTGAGAGCGAGTGTGAACGTGCGTGAGAGTGAGAGCGAGTGTGAACGTGCGTGAGAGTGAGAGCGAGTGTGAGCGTGCGTGAGTGTGAGAGCGCGTGAGAGTGAGAGCGAGTGTGAGCGTGTGTGAGCGTGCGTGAGAGTGAGTGTGAGCGTGTGTGAGCGAGCGTGTGTGAGCGTGCGTGAGAGTGAGTGTGAGTGTGAGCATGCATGAGAGTGAGAGCGAGTGTGAGCGTGCGTGAGTGTGAGAGTGCGTGAGAGTGAGAGCGAGTGTGAGAGTGCGTGAGAGTGAGAGCGAGTGTGAGCGTGTGTGAGTGTGAGAGCGAGTGTGAGCGTGCGTGAAAGTGAGAGCGAGTGTGAGCGTGCTTGAGTGAGAGTGGGAGCGTGTGTGAGCGTGCGTGAGAGTGAGTGTGAGCGTGTGTGAGCGAGCGTGTGTGAGCGTGCGTGAGAGTGAGTGTGAGCGTGCGTGAGAGCGAGTGTGAGCGTGCGTGAGAGTGAGTGGGAGCGTGCGTGAGATTGAGTGGGAGCGTGTGTGAACGTGCGTGAGAGTGAGAGCGAGTGTGTGTGAGCGTGCGTGAGAGTGAGTGTGAGCGTGTGTGAGCGAGCGTGAGAGTGAGAGCGAGTGTGAGCGTGCGTGAGAGTGAGAGCGAGTGTGAGCGTGCGTGAGAGTTAGAGCGTGAGTGAGTGTGAGAGTTAGAGCGTGCGTGAGAGTGAGAGCGAGTGTGAGAGCGAGTGTGAGCGTGCGTGAGAGTGAGTGTGAGAGTTAGAGTGTGCGTGAGAGCGAGTGTGAGAGTGAGAGCGAGTGTGAGCGTGCGTGAGAGCGAGTGTGAGCGTGCGTGAGAGTGAGAGCGAGTGTGAGCATGCGTGAGAGTTAGAGCGTGAGTGAGTGTGAGAGTTAGAGCATGCGTGAGAGTGAGAGCGAGTGTGAGAGTGAGTGTGTGTGAGAGTGAGAGCGAGTGTGAGCGTGCGTGAGAGTTAGAGCGTGCGTGAGAGTTAGAGCGAGTGTGAGCGTGCGTGAGAGTGAGGGGGCGTGTGGTGAGTTGTGCGCGAATGCCGCAGAGAATAGCGTGAAGCCTCCACACGTGCTACGTCTCCATGGTAACGCACTCAACAAGCCACGCGCTAAGATGCGCAGATTGACGGTCTCAGACGCGGAGGCAACTGAGATTGAGGCGAGTCACTACGGCACCACGAGGACTTAGAGGACATTGGGAACACAAATGAAGATTTTGAGAAGGTCCTTATAATGCAAGTAAACAGGTGCCAGCAGTTTGACGGTCCAAAAGTCACATTTAATCAGCATAAAATTAATGAGTGTGAGTGTTCGTGATTGTGAGAGCGAGTGTGAGCGTGCTTGAGAGCGAGTGCGAGCGCGTGAGAGTGTGAGCGTGCGTGCATGTGCGTTCGTGAGTGTGAGAGCGAGTGAGAGCGAGTGTGAGCGTGCTTGAGTGTATGAGCGAGTGTGTGCGTGCATGAGCGTTCGTGAGTGTGAGCAAGTGTGAGCATGCGTGAGAGTGAGAGTGAGTGTGAGAGCGAGTGTGAGCGCGTGAGAGCGAGTGTGAGCGTGCGTGCGTGAGCGTTCGTGAGTGTGAGAGCGAGTGTGAGTGTGCGTGTGTGAGCGTTCGTGAGTGTGAGAGCGAGTGTGAGCGTGCTTGAGTGTATGAGCGAGTGTGTGCGTGCGCGAGCGTTCGTGAGTGTGAGCGAGTGTGAGAGCGAGTAAGAGAGAGAGTGTGAGCGTGCTTGAGTGTGGGAGCGAGTGTAAGCGTGCATGAGAGAGAGAGTGTGAGCGTGCGTGAGAGCGAGTGTGAGCGTGCGTACGTGAGAGCGAGTGTGAGCAAGTGTTAGAACCACTAATCACCACCACGAGGATGTTACCCCATGTGACTCTACCCTCCCTAGCAACCGGGCCAATTTGCTAAGGAGACCTGGCTGGAGTCACTCAGCACGCCCTGGGTTCAATCCAGGAGTGATAGTCAGCGGCAGTACTCGCTGAGATACCCAGACCCCCCCCCCCCCACCCCCCCCCCCCCCCCCCCCCCCCCCCCCCCCCCCCCCCCCACCCCCCCCAACACACTTAACTTATTTAAATGTTTGAACACTTTTTTTCTTTCTCTAAAATTTTCCACAGAACCCCTAGGACCCCATCACAGCCCCCTGGGGGTCCCCGGACCCAAGTCGGAAAACCCCTGGGCTAAAGGACGGTCTTCAATAGCATCTAATCTATTTTTCTGTGGTTTTGAAACTGGTATCTGGTATCGTACCAACCACTGAATCGTGATACACTACCAAACTTTAATACATACTTTGATTAGATAATTCAATGTTATAAATTGAAGCAGGGGGCATGAAAAATGTGAGTATAATGAAACGTGTCGTCGGCACATACATCACATCTCTGGTGAGGATAATTAAAACACACATTACACTTCTTCTGGTCAATATAAAAGCTTCATTTAGTCACTTCTTACATGTAAGTGTTATAATGAGGCTACGTTTCCGCCATTGTGGCTTCTATATCTGGGTCGCCCTGTCACAGTAAGGAAATATTAAGAAGATTTGTTAACACATGCGATATATTGATATTAAAACCATCGTCCGATTAATCGGTTATCTGCTGATTTTCAACAACACAAGTTTTCTGTATCAGCAGAACCCAAAATCGGTCGACCTCTACAATCATTTTAACTCTGCATTAAATACAGTCAGATGGCTTGTATGAGCATTAAAGTGTGCATAAGACATGATTATTTAATTCAGATATATA
>JAVLUX010000102.1:385000-387500 GCA_032164185.1 Moxostoma hubbsi
ACCCTCCCTAGCAACCGGGCCAATTTGGTTACCCCATGTGACTCTACCCTCCCTAGCAACCGGGCCAATTTGGTTACCCCATGTGACTCTACCCTCCCTAGCAACTGGGCCAATTTGGTTGCTAAGGGTCACTCAGCACGCCCTGGATTCAAACTCACGACTCCAGGTGTGATGGTCAGCGGCAACACCCGCTGAGATACCCAGATGACACAAAAATTTATTTTCTTTATAAAAGCACAAATGTGTGTTACAGTGAGACACTTCCAATGGAAGTCAATGGGGTTTAATCTGTCAACATTAAAATACTGTTTTACAAGTATAGACACAAGACATGAACAATATGTGTGTGAACATGATTTTACTGTCATTAAAACATCTGTGTGAAGATAGAGACGATTATACAACGTAACGGAACGTTAAAAAATTCTAAAACAACTGTAAAAATGTAATTTAAAGAACTTCACAGCTCAAATAATACAAAAGTTTATATTTTATAAAATAAATGATAAACTTTACATTTCTGCCTTTAAACCCTCCAAAAATGGACCCCATTTACCAATTTAATTCATGATATTCACTTTTACAAAACTAGTCATTAATTTAGATCAAATATTTATTATTTTAATTATTATCATTTTTTTTTTTTTTTAGGGGGGCTCCAACAGAAATGTTTACACCTTTTTCATGGAATATTTCAAAAATAAATTTGTAACGTGAAATATTCCAATAGCTGATCACGGCAATTTAACGGTAATTTTTACACCGATTGGAGTACCATGTGAACACAACAGTATATGTAATCAATCAGTATGATATTTAGTTTCTTCTCATACAGAGTAATGCCTCATTAATGGGATAACACGCGGTGAAACATTCGGGTTCGACATGGTTCGGTTCAGCGGTTCTGAGAAATAAGCCGCACATGCGCAGAACTCACAACTCATAATAAATATCGCCGTTATTCCTGCAGCTGTCACAGGTCTGATCGGCTGTGTTCGGGTCGGTTCGGGACTCACCGTAGCAGGTCGGTTAGGGTCTCATCTCGTCCTGATGCTTTGGTTCATGCTCACTCACTCCGCTGTCATTCGGTACCGGCGCCGGTCTTGGTTCGGTCTCGGGTTTTACTGCACGGACGGACCGTCGCCGATGCGCTCCACCATCACGGACAGAATCACACAGAAACACGGAGCGTCGCCGCAGCAGCCGACGCGACACACGGACTGACGCCCAGCGGCGCGGAGGAGCGTTACAACAGCCACGCGGGGATGACCGTAGACGTCTCTGATTGGTCAGGAACGACGCGTTTAAATAATAATCATCTTATTTGAATTATTCACTGTGTGTTTTCATTTCAATGTCTATTAAAGTCTGTCAGTGCCATTATTCAGGTGTTGACTATTGTTGAAACGACTGCTGAAGCGGTTTTAAAAAGACGTTGACACGTGACTCCTGTTACTTTTCTCAGCGCTGTTGAGGACGGACCAATCGCAGTCTCTTGAGATTGCGCGAGGATTTTTAAATACTCTTTTAAATACTCTTTTGTTATAGAGATTGCTGGGGCTGATTTCTATTTGTATTTCAGGGGTATAAATATTTTAAAAAGCGTACGAATGCCTTCAATAGGACGTCTTGGGAGTTTAATGCGGCTCAGAGGTGGATTTTGCAATAAAGACCGCCAATATTGTGCATGCCGCTCAAACACGCCCCCTACCGGCGAGGAAAACCATTACAATAAACACGTTCATCCCAAAACTATCTACACGAAAATAAATAAATAATAATAATTAATCGCAACAGCTCTTACCAAGCACGAATGAGTCATTTAGCTGATTTAAATCGAAATACAGTAATTAATTACAGGTTCAGTCCTCATGTAGTCACATTACAGGCTCAATAGGAATTATCATCATGCACGTATTCATAAAATTCTTTATTTTTCTGTAAAATATAGTGAGAATATCGTCTTTAAACATGTCCTGTTAGAAGCGCCAATGCTTTAGGAACATTATTTACAACATACACATTTTCCCTGGTTATCAAAATAACAAAAATGAACAGTAACAATTCAAGAAGTACATTATAACGACAGAACTCAAGCATATAACACAAACAATAAGAGAGTCATTATCAGGTGAAGGGTGTTCTTTACATATATACTTACATATATATATATATATATTGTTCATATTAGACTCGTGCTGTTCAACAGCTCATTCTACAGTGCATTGCAGTGGCAGGCGTTAAGCAGCACATAAGCGTCATACATCACATGTTTTGAGCACTCACGCATGTTCCATACACACCATATGAATGTCATAACATTCTGAATACACTTCTGGATAGATTTATATCTCATCTCTGTATTAAACGGCTGTATAAATATATGTGGAACATAATTAAATATAATAATTTCATTACATTTCTGTTGGACATTTACAAATACCCTTTTTTATTATGAAAATAAGAAAGATTGTATCTAAATGCTTGACTCGTTTTGTGA
>JAVLUX010000102.1:395000-397500 GCA_032164185.1 Moxostoma hubbsi
AATGCAATATGATATAATAATATAATGCAATATGATATAATAACATAATGCAATATGATATAATAATATAATGCAATATAATATAATAACATAATGCAATATGATATAATAATATAATGCAATATAATATAATAATATAATGCAATATGATATAATAATATAATGCAATATGTTATAATAATATAATGCAATATGTTATAATAATATAATGCAATATAATATAATAATATAATGCAATATGATATAATAATATAATGCAATATGTTATAATAATATAATGCAATATGTTATAATAATATAATGCAATATGATATAATAATATAATGCAATATGATATAATAATATAATGCAATATGATATAATAATATAATGCAATATGATATAATAATATAATGCAATATGTTATAATAATATAATGCAATATGATATAATAATATAATGCAATATGTTATAATAATATAATGCAATATGTTATAATAATATAATGCAATATGTTATAATAATATAATGCAATATGATATAATAATATAATGCAATATGATATAATAATATAATGCAATATGATATAATAACATAATGCAATATGATATAATAATATAATGCAATATGATATAATAATATAATGCAATATGTTATAATAATATAATGCAATATAATATAATAATATAATGCAATATGATATAATAATATAATGCAATATGATATAATAATATAATGCAATATGATATAATAATATAATGCAATATGTTATAATAATATAATGCAATATGATATAATAATATAATGCAATATGATATAATAATATAATGCAATATGTTATAATAATATAATGCAATATGTTATAATAATATAATGCAATATAATATAATAATATAATGCAATATGATATAATAATATAATGCAATATGTTATAATAATATAATGCAATATGTTATAATAATATAATGCAATATGATATAATAATATAATGCAATATGATATAATAATATAATGCAATATGTTATAATAATATAATGCAATATGTTATATTAATGCAATATGTTATAATAATATAATGCAATATGTTATAATAATATAATGCAATATGATATAATAATATAATGCAATATGATATAATAATATAATGCAATATGATATAATAATATAATGCAATATGATATAATAACATAATGCAATATGATATAATAATATAATGCAATATGATATAATAATATAATGCAATATGTTATAATAATATAATGCAATATAATATAATAATATAATGCAATATGATATAATAATATAATGCAATATGATATAATAATATAATGCAATATGATATAATAATATAATGCAATATGATATAATAATATAATGCAATATGATATAATAATATAATGCAATATGATATAATAATATAATGCAATATGATATAATAATATAATGCAATATGATATAATAATATAATGCAATATGTTATAATAATATAATGCAATATGATATAATAACATAATGCAATATGATATAATAATATAATGCAATATGTTATAATAATATAATGCAATATGATATAATAATATAATGCAATATGATATAATAATATAATGCAATATGATATAATAATATAATGCAATATGTTATAATAATATAATGCAATATGTTATAATAATATAATGCAATATGTTATAATAATATAATGCAATATGATATAATAATATAATGCAATATGTTATAATAATATAATGCAATATGTTATAATAATATAATGCAATATGTTATAATAATATAATGCAATATGTTATAATAATATAATGCAATATGATATAATAATATAATGCAATATGTTATAATAATATAATGCAATATGTTATAATAATATAATGCAATATGTTATAATAATATAATGCAATATGATATAATAATATAATGCAATATAATATAATAATATAATGCAATATGATATAATAATATAATGCAATATGTTATAATAATATAATGCAATATGATATAATAATATAATGCAATATGATATAATAATATAATGCAATATAATATAATAATATAATGCAATATAATATAACATTAAAGCTGCAAGCGGCGATGAACGGGCCCTCGCAAGTTTTTAAAGCTTTTAGGAAATCATGTCAAATATGAATAAACTTCTTAAGGGTTTTGAAGCACACATACACCTATGACACAATTATAACAATTTGTATGGCAATTAATCATAATTATCATAATCACGTTTGCCCTCAAGCAGACAATTAATCGGCACAAGCGCAATCATTTGTTTGACAACCAATCGGCACAAGCGCAAGTATTCGCCTGGCAATTAATCGCCGCAGTAGCAATTCTTCGCTCGACAAACAATCATCACAATTGCAATTATTTCCGACAATTAATCGGTGTAATCGCAATTATTTGTTTGACAATTAATCGACGTAATCGCAACTATTTGTTGGACAATCAACCCGCATAGCAATTATTTGTCTGACAATTAATCCCAACTATTTGTTTCACA
>JAVLUX010000102.1:402500-407500 GCA_032164185.1 Moxostoma hubbsi
TGTGACTCTACCCTCCCTAGCAACCGGGACAATTTGGTTACCCCATGTGACTCTACCCTCCCTAGCAACCGGGACAATTTGGTTGCCCCATGTGACTATACCTTCCCTAGCAATCGGGCCAATTTGGTTACCCCATGTGACTCTACCCTCCCTAGCAACCGGGACAATTTGGTTACCCCATGTGACTCTACCGTCCCTAGCAACCGGGACAATTTGGTTACCCCATGTGACTCTACCCTCCCTAGCAACCGGGACAATTTGGTTACCCCATGTGACTCTACCTTCCCTAGCAATCGGGCCAATTTGGTTACCCCATGTGACTCTACCGTCCCTAGCAACCGGGACAATTTGGTTACCCCATGTGACTCTACCCTCCCTAGCAACCGGGTCAATTTGGTTACCCCCATGTGACTATACCCTCCCTAGCAACCGGGCCAATTTGGTTACCCCATGTGACTCTACCCTCCCTAGCAACCGGGCCAATTTGTTTACCCCATGTGACTCTACCCTCCCTAGCAACCGGGCCAATTTGGTTACCCCATGTGACTCTACCGTCCCTAGCAACCGGGCCAATTTGGTTACCCCATGTGACTATACCCTCCCTAGCAACCAGGCCAATTTGGTTACCCCATGTGACTCTACCCTCCCTAGCAACCGGGCCAATTTGGTTACCCCATGTGACTCTACTCTCCCTAGCAACCGGGCCAATTTGGTTACCCCATGTGACTCTACCCTCCTAGGCAACCGGGCCAATTTGGTTACCCCATGTGACTCTACCCTCCCTAGCAACCGGGCCAATTTGTTTACCCCATGTGACTCTACCCTCCCTAGCAACCGGCCAATTTGGTTACTCCATGTGACTATACCCTCCCTAGCAACCGGGCCAATTTGGTTACCCCATGTGACTCTATCCTCCCTAGCAACCGGGCCAATTTGGTTACCCCATGTGACTATACCCTCCCTAGCAACCGGGCCAATTTGGTTGCCCCATGTGACTCTACCCTCCCTAGCAACCGGGCCAATTTGGTTACCCCATGTGACTCTACTCTCCCTAGCAACCGGGCCAATTTGGTTACCCCATGTGACTCTACCCTCCCTAGCAACCAGGTCAATTTGGTTACCCCATGTGACTATACCCTCCCTAGCAACCAGGCCAATTTGGTTACCCCATGTGAGTCTACCCTCCCTAGCAACCGGGCCAATTTGGTTACCCCATGTGACTATACCCTCCCTAGCAACCGGGCCAATTTGGTTACCCCATGTGACTCTACCCTCCCTAGCATCCGGGCCAATTTGGTTACCCCATGTGACTCTACTCTCCCTAGCAACCGGGCCAATTTGGTTACCCCATGTGACTCTACCCTCCCTAGTAACCGGGCCAATTTGGTTACCCCATGTGACTCTACCCTCCCTAGTAACCGGGCCAATTTGGTTACCCCATGTGACTCTACCCTCCCTAGCAACCGGCCCAATTTGGTTACCCCATGTGACTATACCCTCCCTAGCAACCGGGCCAATTTGGTTACCCCATGTGACTCTACCCTCCCTAGCAACCGGGCCAATTTGGTTACCCCATGTGACTCTACCCTCCCTAGCATCCGGGCCAATTTGGTTACCCCATGTGACTCTACTCTCCCTAGCAACCGGGCCAATTTGGTTACCCCATGTGACTCTACCCTCCCTAGTAACCGGGCCAATTTGGTTACCCCATGTGATTCTACCCTCCCTAGTAACCGGGCCAATTTGGTTACCCCATGTGACTCTACTCTCCCTAGCAACCGGGCCAATTTGGTTACCCCATGTGACTCTACCCTCCCTAGTAACCGGGCCAATTTGGTTGCTAAGGAGACCTGGCTGGAGTCACTCAGCACGCCCTGGATTCGAACTCACGATTCCAGGTGTGATAGTCAGCGTCAATACAGTCTTTCTTATTTCTCTCATCAGATTGAACGGAGCATGACAAAAAGGTTTCGGCTCCAGTATTGTTGTCACTTCCCAACACCTGATGCAGAGAGACAGACGGAGAGATCACCTGTTGAGTGCTGTGGTTGGCAGCTGATGGAATATCTGGCTCTTGTCCGTGGGAAAATTACTGTTCCAGTTCCTTCATGATTGACAGAAAAACGTCTGTTATTTTCAGAACCACGTCAGGACTATAGAGACGTGCAGGAGAGGTGTGCGAAAGAACCAGAACAGCGAAGGAAAGATTTAAAAGCAAAGAAAAGAGCTGATCGTAAGAAGAGCTACAACACTACATCACAAATACACCTGAAGAGTGGCTGAACACTTCCGACTGCATCACTGGCTATTAGGGATGTCAACAGGGCTGTCTGTCTTCACACTGGCAGTTTAGCCGGTTGAGCACGGTTGGCATGAAAAGTTGTTAATGTGAAAGCTGTCATGCGGACCGGGGTGTGCACCATGGTACCGAACCCGAGACTACCCGTAGGAGGCCTGTGCCCGGGAGCAATGACACTGTAGTGAGATTTGCGTGAATGTGAAAGTAACATCATTCAGGAAGTAAAGACTGTCTGTCTATCGGTCTGTCTGTCGGTCTGTCTGTCTGTCTATCGGTCTGTCTGTCTGTCATCTATCTGTCTGTCTGTCATCTATCTGTCTGTCTATCTGTCTGTCTGTCTCTCTGTCTGTCTATCTGTCATCTATCTGTCTGTCTATCTGTCTGTCTGTCTATTATCTATCTGTCTGTCTATCATCTATCTGTCTGTCTATCTGTCTGTCTGTCATCTATCTGTCTGTCTATCTGTCTGTCATCTATCTGTCTGTCTGTCTATCTGTCTGTCATCTATCTGTCTGTCTGTCTGTCATCTATCTGTCTGTCTGTCTATCTGTCTGTCATCTATCTGTCTGTCTGTCTGTCATCTATCTGTCTATCATCTATCTGTCTGTCTGTCTATCATCTATCTGTCTGTCTATCTGTCTGCCTGTCTATCTATCTGTCTATCATCTATCTGTCTGTCTATCATCTATCTGTCTGTCTGTCTATTATCTATCTGTCTGTCTGTCTATCATCTATCTGTCTGTCTATCTGTCATCTATCTGTCTGTCTGTCTATCTGTCTGTCATCTATCTGTCTGTCTGTCTGTCTATCATCTATCTGTCTCTCTATCTGTCTGCCTGTCTATCTATCTGTCTATCATCTATCTGTCTGTCTATCTGTCTGTCTGTCTATCATCTATCTGTCTGTCTATCATCTATCTGTCTGTCTGTCTATTATCTATCTGTCTGTCTGTCTATCATCTATCTGTCTGTCTATCTGTCATCTATCTGTCTGTCTGTCTGTCTGTCTGTCATCTATCTGTCTGTCTGTCTGTCTATCATCTATCTGTCTCTCTATCTGTCTGCCTGTCTATCTATCTGTCTATCATCTATCTGTCTGTCTATCTGTCTGTCTGTCTATCATCTATCTGTCTGTCTGTCTATCATCTATCTGTCTGTCTGTCTATTATCTATCGGTCTGTCTGTCTATCTGTCTGTCATCTATCTGTCTGTCTGTCTATCATCTATCGTCTTGGTTCTCTTCCGGTTGAAGGGCACGCTGGCGCGTTTTGGCTGCCGCTCCTCTCTCCCATTTTTATTTTCAGTAGTTTATTTGGCTATGAGCCAGTGAAGTCTATCTGTGTTTTGTATTTTATTTTATTATTCTACCGTGATGTGGAATTATGCTTCGCACACTGGACTACTGCTTCTATCTCTGGCCCAGGACGTACACTGCTTACACCGCTGTGAGGCTGCAGTTGGTGTGGACCCTCCCCAAATGGCTATCAGGTACACTGCTCGCCAGTTGCTGAACCTGAACGGACATTTAGATACGGCGAATGAGATACGTGTTCTCTGCAGTCAAGTTGGAATATTGCGACCTAAACGTTACATACATCGCTCTTCAAGGCGTAGTTTTTTATGCTCAACATCTAAACCTGTCGCTTATCCGAGATGTCTGCGCGGACCCCATAGACTGCCGTTTAGACCTACAGGGGTCAATTTCAATAACTTATCAGCATTCAGGCGTGAGGAGGTTGTTAAGGATTCATCTGCTCCCCCGCGTCTGCTGAAATCAGCACTATTTAACGCGCGCTCTGTCAACAACAAAGCTGTCCTTTTATCTGACATTATTTTAGAAAAAAAGTTGGACCTTTTCTGTTTAACTGAAACTTGGCACAAAGAATCTGACGGTCTTCTTTTTAATGAACTGACTCCTGCTGGCTATGGATTATTTGATCTCCCGCGTTCTTCTGGTAGAGGTGGGGTATCATTGTGTTGCACAGTCAACAGTTCAATCTGTGTCCCGTGGCTGTTCCCAAATTAAAATGAAAATTTTCTCTGTCTAAACAGTGATAAGACAGAAGTGATGCTTATTGGTTCACCTCATCAGTTGCGTAAAGCAGAGTCCATAACCTTAAGTGTGGATGGCTCTGCTTTGAAATTGCAAACTAAACTAAAAAATCTGGGGGTGATATTTGATGCCAATTTAACTTTTGACCATCATGTTCGTAACACAGTCAAAACATCATTTTTTCATCTCAGAAACATTGCCAAATTACGCTCTATGTTGACCTTCTCTGTGGCTGAAAAGTTAATCAACACTTTTGTTTTTTCACGTATTGATTATTGTAATGATTTGCTGGCTGGGGTTTCTAAAGCTACCCTAAGTAAATTACAGTTGGTACAAAATTCGGCTGCTAGGGTTCTGACTGGGACCAGTGCAAGGGAGCACATTACACCAATCCTGGAAAAATTGCACTGGCTTCCTGTTAGTTTTCGTATTGACTTTAAAATTCTCATGCTCACCTATAAGGCCTTGAATAACTTGGCCCCTCAATATTTGTGTGAGCTCTTCACCCCCTACAATCCTACACGTGCTTTACGATCTTCTGAAGCGGTTCTTTTAAATATCCAAACAACACGGCTAAAAACTATGGGTGATCGGACTTTTACTTCTTTGGCTCCTAAATTGTGGAATTCCCTGCCCTCTGAGATTAGGA
>JAVLUX010000102.1:417500-435000 GCA_032164185.1 Moxostoma hubbsi
CGACTCATATAATCGGCTCTGACTGCACACACAAATGCCAGTTACGGAGTTTATGCTTATTTCTACAGCCCACTTCCTTGGGTTGCATTAAATACAGGATATAATGGCGCACTGTTTCCTTTTTAGATGCTACCAACTGTATATAAATGCCTCACAGTGATGCTCTAATTTTGGCCTCAAGTAAAATATTGAGAAATAATTTTAAAAAATATTAAATGGGTCAGTTAAAAAAATATATATATATTATTATCATTTAATTTTAATTAACAGCATCAATCTGTATTGGTCGTGAAACTCTTCTGTGGTAGGATACAAAAGTATTATACTGTTTCCATCATACAGTACATTTCATTATTTTATGTCTTATTTAAAAATTCTAGACTGCAACTTTATCATGAACACAAGTTTTATTTTATTTGTATTTTTTACTATTTCAGTCTAGAAAGATTTATCCAATCGGCCTTGATAACTGTTGTTTATAAATGTAAATATAGATCTACAGTCAGTATCATATCAATGTCAAGATTGTTCTTTGATAATGATTACTATTTTTAAACTATTTACATGGTACTCCGATGGTAAAATGTCTAAAATATTTATATAAATAACACCATTGGTACACATTGTACATAACCAAATAAAACATGTTATATCTTTGGTTTAATCGCTAATCGTTTCCTCTAATCAAACTCACGCAAACATTTAACACGCTTTTATCAAAGTTATACATCATACGGGTTCTGTTAACATCTGTCAGTTAATTAAAGCTACTTTAATCTCTTTAATGTGTTCTTTTTTTATAAAATCAGCGTTTATATCATTAGCTTCCGCTAGCCAACATGCTAACTAACTACACGCGCGCGCCCCCGGCGCCGCGCGCGCTCTCGCGGCCACCGAGAGAAACACAGATTTGACATTTTTCCGCGGGAAACTCGGTCCCGCGTCCCGTTCCCGCGTGTGTTAGGAGTGTGTGTGTGTGTGTGTGTTACCCGTGTGGAGGTGAGGTCCATCATGACCTCCTGAAACGCCGCCGTCTCCTCCGCCTGTCTCTGCGTGTGCAGCGCGATCTTCTCACTGAACTTTCGCGGGTTGGACGCGCCGCACGCGGGACCCGAACCGCCATGATTCGGTCCCGGTGTTGGTCCGGGTCCGCACGCTCCTGCAGCACCCGCGGAGGACATGATGAGGAGATCCCGAACTCACATACAGACCCGAAGAACGGACAGACACACTGAGAGAGAGAGAGAGAGAGAGAGAGAGAGAGAGAGAGAGAGAGAGAGAGAGAGAGAGAGAGAGAGAGAGAGACACATCTGAGCCCTCTAGGGGCACGAGCGAGACTCATACACATAAACACACACACACACACACACACACATTCATTCACATACATACACAGAATACAGTACACACACACATACACAGAATACAGTATACATACACACACACATACAGTATACACACACATTCACATACACACACACACATACATTCACACACACATTCACACACACACACACACATACATTCATATACACACACAGAATACAGTACACACACACACACACATACATTTACATACACACACAGAATACAGTACACACATTCACACACATACATTCACATACACACACAGAATACAGTACACACATTCACACACATACATTCACATACACACACAGAATACAGTACACACATTCACACACATACATTCACATACACACACAGAATACAGTACACACATTCACACACATACATTTACAGTAAAAAAATAAATGTGTATTTTTGCAGGTATTTTCTTTAACATTTACGGTAAAAAAGACAATAAATGTAATTTTACAGTAAATATTTTTGCAGGTATTTTCCTTAACATTTATGGTAAAAAAGACAATAAATGTAATTTTACAGTAAATATTTTTGCAGGAATTTTCCTTAACATTTATGGTAAAAAAGACAATAAATGTAATTTTACAGTAAATATTTTTGCAGGTATTTTCCTTAACATTTACGGTAAAAAAGACAATAAATGTAATTTTACAATAAAATGTTTTGCAGGTATTTTCCTTAACATTTACGTTAAAAAAGACAATAAATATAATTTTACAATAAAATGTTTTGCAGGTATTTTCCTTAACATTTACGTTAAAAAAGACAATAAATATAATTTTACAGTAAATATTTTTGCAGGTATTTTCCTTAACATTTACGGTAAAAAAAGACAATAAATGTAATTTTACAGTAAATATTTTTGCAGGTATTTTCCTTAAAATTTACGGTAAAAAAGACAATAAATGTAATTTTACAGTAAATATTTTTGCAGGTATTTTCCTTAACATTTACGGTAAAAAAAGACAATAAATGTAATTTTACAGTAAATATTTTTGCAGGTATTTTCCTTAACATTTATGGTAAAAAAGACAATAAATGTAATTTTACAGTAAATATTTTTGCAGGTATTTTCCTTAACATTTACGGTAAAAAAGACAATAAATGTAATTTTACAGTAAATATTTTTGCAGGTATTTTTAACATTTACGGTAAAAAAAGACAATAAATGTAATTTTACAGTAAATATTTTTGCAGGTATTTTCCTTAACATTTACGGTAAAAAAAGACAAATGTAATTTTACAGTAAAAAAAAATGTTTTGCAGGCATTTTCCTTAACATTTACGGTAAAAAAGACAATAAATGTAATTTTACAGTAAATATTTTTGCAGGTATTTTCCTTAACATTTACGGTAAAAAAGAAAATAAATGTAATTTTACAGTAAATATTTTTGCAGGTATTTTCCTTAACATTTACGTAAAAAAGACAATAAATGTAATTTTACAGTAAATATTTTAGCAGGTATTTTCCTTAACATTTACGGTAAAAAAGACAATAAATGTAATTTTACAGTAAATATTTTTGCAGGTATTTTCCTTAACATTTACGTAAAAAAGACAATAAATGTAATTTTACAGTAAATATTTTAGCAGGTATTTTCCTTAACATTTACGGTAAAAAAAGACAATAAATGTAATTTTACAGTAAAAAACAAAAAATGTTTTGCAGGCATTTTCCTTAACATTTACGGTAAAAAAGACAATAAATTGTAATTTTACAGTAAATATTTTTGCAGGTATTTTCCTTAACATTTACGGTAAAAAAGACAATAAATGTAATTTTACAGTAAATATTTTTGCAGGTATTTTCCTTAAAATTTACGGAAAAAACAATATATGTAATTTTACAGTAAATATTTTTGCAAGTATTTTACTTAACATTTACGGTAAAAAAGACAATAAATATAATTTTACAATAAAATGTTTTGCAGGTATTTTCCTTAACATTTACGTTAAAAAAGACAATAAATATAATTTTACAGTAAATATTTTTGCAGGTATTTTCCTTAACATTTACGGTAAAAAAAGACAATAAATGTAATTTTAGAGTAAATATTTTTGCAGGTATTTTCCTTAACATTTACGGTAAAAAAGACAATAAATGTAATTTTACAGTAAATATTTTTGCAGGTATTTTCCTTAACATTTACGGTAAAAAAGACAATAAATGTAATTTTACAGTAAATATTTTTGCAGGTATTTTCCTTAACATTTACGGTAAAAAAAGACAATAAATGTAATTTTACAGTAAAAAAAAAAATGTTTTGCAGTTATTTTCCTTAACATTTACGGTAAAAAAAGACAATAAATGTAATTTTACAGTAAAGTTTTTTGCAGGTATTTTCCTTAACATTTACGGTAAAAAAGACAATAAATGTAATTTTACAGTAAATATTTTTACAGGTATTTTCCTTGACATTTACGGTAAAAAAGACAATAAATGTAATTTTACAGTAAATATTTTTGCAGGTATTTTCCTTAACATTTACGTAAAAAAGACAATAAATGTAATTTTACAGTAAATATTTTAGCAGGTATTTTCCTTAACATTTACGGTAAAAACAATATATGTAATTTTACAGTAAATATTTTTGCAGGTATTTTCCTTAACATTTACGGTAAAAAAGACAATAAATGTAATTTTACAGTAAATATTTTTGCAAGTATTTTACTTAACATTTACGGTAAAAAAGACAATAAATGTAATTTTACAGTAAATATTTTTGCAGGTATTTTCCTTAACATTTACGGTAAAAAAGACAATAAATGTAATTTTACAGTAAATATTTTTGCAAGTATTTTACTTAACATTTACGGTAAAAAAGACAATAAATGTAATTTTACAGTAAATATTTTTGCAAGTATTTTCCTTAACATTTACGGTAAAAAAAGACAATAAATGTAATTTTACAGTAAATATTTTTGCAAGTATTTTACTTAACATTCATGGTAAAAAAGACAAATGTAATTTTACAGTAAATATTTTTGCAGGTATTTTCCTTAACATTTACGGTAAAAAAGACAATAAATGTAATTTTACATTAAAATATTGTAAAAAAAAAAAAAACAATAAATAATTTTTTAAATAAAAAGTATGATTTCGCCATATAATTATTGGTAAAAATGTGTATTATGTTTAACAAGAGAATACATTTACTTTTACGGTAAAATACTATTAAAAGTACGTAAAAAATAATAATTGGGCGTTCCCACAAGTCCAAGCATGACCCATGACATTTTATAATATTTGATGGGAATAGTTTCTCATGTTGAATATCAGTTATGTACATTGGGTTGTTCTGTGTGATATCTTTATGTTGTTACCGTGATGAGTGACACTGTTTACACTGTTTGTAAATGTGTTTGTACTGTTTCTTTAAGATTAAGGTTGTTTATGTTTCACATCTACAGGTCCAGTATCTCCCATTGTGTTCCTCACGCTTTTCTCAACCAGGAATAGTAACATTTAAGTCACACTATTGTCGGGTTGTATTATGAGCATTCTGTACAAATATTCCAGAAGAAAAAATTATATTGATAAAAAAAAAAAACATGTTTCCCACTTACAGTATTTTCCATTATTTATTGACTCGGCAAACCTGTCAGGCAGAATATATATGAAGAAGAAATCAAAAGGACAAATAATAATAATACTCATGTGACATCTGTGAATCTCTATTGATCTGGAAGTATTAAAGATACAGTATTACAGACGACCTCATGAAGTACAACAATAATCAATGTCAAGACTTACTGTGTAATAATGTAGTAATAACATATGTAATAACATAGTAGCACAATGTATAAATCAGTCTGGTGAATACTGCAGTGAAATGTTACAAAATATCGATGAATCGTCCCAAACTCTGATAATATCCTCATGATTACGAGTTCATTCGGGAATACTGAAACATTCAACATTTGAAATGTCATTTTGAACAAACAAATACAATTAAAACAGCAGTAACAGCTATATGACACAAAACCCCTGTTAACGTTTATATCGCTGCACACTCGGGTGTAATAGACACAAATGATCAATATGCAGATCTCTAAAAGCAATCAGGAACTCTGTTTCATGATGGCAAGAGATTTAAAGGAATGTTTCAGGTTTAAAACAATCGACAGCATTTGGGACAGGATGTTGATGACCACAGAAACGGGTTTTCATTCAAAAAAGCAAAACAATCACAGTTTGTAGTAAGTCACTTACAAGGGGACCGATCTGTAAACGTTACAATAGTCACAAGACGCAAACTATGAGTGTCTACGTGATTTTATATCTTATCGCATTTTATCCTAATTTTGGAACGCCCAATTCCCAATGCGGTCTAAGTCCTCGTGGTGGCGTAGTGACTCCATCAATCCGGGTGTCGGAGGATGAATCTCAGTTGCCTCCGCGTCTGAGACCATCAATCCACACATCTTATCACGTGACTTGTTGAGCGCGTTACCGTGGAGATGTAGCGTGTGTGGAGGCTTCACACTATTCTCCGCGGCATCTACACACAACTCACCACACGCCCCACCGAGAGCGAGAACCACATTATAGTGACCACGAGGAGGTTACCCCATGTGACACTACCCTCCCTAGCAACCGGGCCAATTTGGTTACCCCATGTGACTCTACCCTCCCTAGCAACCGGCCCAATTTGGTTACCCCATGTGACTCTACCCTCCCTAGCAACCGGGCCAATTTGGTTACCCCATGTGACTCTACCCTCCCTAGCAACCGGTCCAATTTGGTTACCCCATGTGACTCTACCCTCCCTAGCAACCGGTCCAATTTGGTTACACCATGTGACTCTACCCTCCCTAGCAACCGGCCCAATTTGGTTACCCCATGTGACTCTACCCTCCCTAGCAACCGGTCCAATTTGGTTACACCATGTGACTCTACCCTCCCTAGCAACCGGCCCAATTTGGTTACCCCATGTGACTCTACCCTCCCTAGCAACCGGCCCAATTTGGTTACCCCATGTGACTCTACCCTCCCTAGCAACCGGTCCAATTTGGTTACACCATGTGACTCTACCCTCCCTAGCAACCGGCCCAATTTGGTTACCCCATGTGACTCTACCCTCCCTAGCAACCGGGCCAATTTGGTTACCCCATGTGACTCTACCCTCCCTAGCAACCGGTCCAATTTGGTTACACCATGTGACTCTACCCTCCCTAGCAACCGGCCCAATTTGGTTACCCCATGTGACTCTACCCTCCCTAGCAACCGGTCCAATTTGGTTACCCCATGTGACTGTACCCTACCTAGCAACCGGCCCAATTTGGTTACCCCATGTGACTCTACCCTCCCTAGCAACCGGGCCAATTTGGTTACCCCATGTGACTCTACCCTCCCTAGCAACCGGCCCAATTTGGTTACCCCATGTGACTCTACCCTCCCTAGCAACCGGGCCAATTTGGTTACCCCATGTGACTCTACCCTCCCTAGCAACCGGTCCAATTTGGTTACACCATGTGACTCTACCCTCCCTAGCAACCGGCCCAATTTGGTTACCCCATGTGACTCTACCCTCCCTAGCAACCGGGCCAATTTGGTTACCCCATGTGACTCTACCCTCCCTAGCAACCGGTCCAATTTGGTTACACCATGTGACTCTACCCTCCCTAGCAACCGGTCCAATTTGGTTACCCCATGTGACTCTACCCTCCCTAGCAACCGGTCCAATTTGGTTACCCCATGTGACTGTACCCTACCTAGCAACCGGCCCAATTTGGTTACCCCATGTGACTCTACCCTCCCTAGCAACCGGCCCAATTTGGTTACCCCATGTGACTGTACCCTCCCTAGCAACCGGTCCAATTTGGTTACCCCATGTGACTCTACCCTCCCTAGCAACCGGTCCAATTTGGTTACCCCATGTGACTCTACCCTCCCTAGCAACCGGTCCAATTTGGTTACCCCATGTGACTGTACCCTCCCTAGCAACCGGCCCAATTTGGTTACCCCATGTGACTCTACCCTCCCTAGCAACCGGGCCAATTTGGTTACCCCATGTGACTCTACCCTCCCTAGCAACCGGTCCAATTTGGTTACCCCATGTGACTCTACCCTCCCTAGCAACCGGTCCAATTTGGTTACCCCATGTGACTGTACCCTCCCTAGCAACCGGCCCAATTTGGTTACCCCATGTGACTCTACCCTCCCTAGCAACCGGCCCAATTTGGTTGCTAAGGAGACCTGTCTGGAGTCAAACTCGCGACTCCAGGTGTGACAGTCAGCGTCAATACTCGCCGAGATACACAGACCCGACAAAATTGCTTATTAAACTTTTCTGTTAAGTTATATCTGATTTACAACTTGTTGCCATGACGACTCAACTCAAGCACATCCTTCAAGTGATTTTTATTACAAAATCGTGTGCAGCAGATTTTACTATGCGCACTTAAATCATGTTAACACGTACACACGAGCAAACAACGAATTCGTAATTAATATTTTTGTCTTGTATTCCGGTAAAACATATCGAAATATTCTTAAAAACAACTTCTGTTTACTTGACAAGCAGGAGGACATTACGATGTTCTGACAGTCTGAACGTAGTGAAGTTTATGCTTAAAACGATCCGCCAATGCGCTGAGAAAATAACTTGAATTAAATGCATGCATAAATCTCACAAAACAAGACATAAATACTAATTAATAAATGATATATTGCAGCGTAAAATTGAGATGAATGAAAAATAGTTTCTGTGGTCATCATCAAAACAGCGTTGTAACCTGGAACATTCATGTACTCCTCCACTAAACACCCCGACGGAGACTCAGACTTTAATGAACAGAACGGCCGTAATGAGCGCAAAGCCGGTGAGGAGAGCGGCTACTTTATGGATGCGATGCTTCGGCGAGTCCGCCTGATCGTGCGTGAATCCCATCACACTGACATTGATGAAGACGCCTGACGTCAGACCCTCCACCGTGGAGCGAACGAGCTGCACCTCAGGACCCGCGCCCATCTCTGCCAGGCTGACGCCGAGCCCGATCCCGGCCGGACAAGTGATGGAGAAGAGAAGCAGACACCCCGTCACCACAGTCCGACGCAGATGATGATGAGTCAGCGTGAACGCTAGACTGAAGGCGATGATTCCCTGATGAAGGAGCAACATCAAACACGTCTCCAGGAGTCTCCCGCGGTCCCGCTGTTGTCCTGCAGACACGCCCTCGCAGACGGCACGCAGACACAGACAGAACATCAGCAGAAACACGCGCAGGCCTACGTGTGACCTCACGCTCTCTGGCCAATGGGGTGCATCCATCCATGAGAGCCGTTTCCTGGAGAAACCTGGAGAATGTTTGGAAGTTTCTCTTTCGCGGATGTCACAGTCCAGCAGCGTTTGCTTTTCATACGAGAGATCGCACGACTGGTCTGTGAAAGCCAACAGCATTTGTTCCACCACAAAGACGATGAGGAAACCCATGGCCAGGACGAACTCGGGCAGCGGGAAACAAAGCTGCAGACAAACAGAGATTGAGCTAATATTAACACACTGTATAATCCAATTAAATAATAATAACATATTAACAATTGCTAAAAATGTTTTTGACACAAACACACACACACACACACACTCATACACACACACACACACACACACACTCACACACACTCTCATACACACACACACACACACACACACACACACACATACACACACACACACACACACACTCTCAAGTGTAAGTGCAGATGTGTTAACAGCTACTGTTTGTCTTTTGTTTGACATTACATATGTTAGCCAGCAGGTGGCGGCAAAAGCTCATTTGTGTGTCATATGAGCCAGTGAAGTGGATCCGTCATTGTTTACATACAACAGCACTCTGTGACCGCTCGTATTACCTCGTATTCTCCCAGTTTGGAATGCCCAATTCCCACTACTTAGTAGGTCCTCGTGGTGGCGCGGTTACTTGCCTCAATCCGGGTGTGAGGACAAAGAGCGTCAATCCGCGCATCTGATCATGTGACTCGTTGTGCATGACACTGCGGAGACTCACAGCATGTGGAGACTCATGCTACTCTCCACGATCCACACACAACTCACCACACGCCCCATTGAGAGAACCACTAATCACCACCACGAGGAGGTTACCCCATGTGACTCTACACTCCCTAGCAACCGGCCTAATTTGGTTACCCCATGTGACTCTACCCTCCCTAGCAACCGGGACAATTTGGTTGCTAAGGAGACCTGGCTGGAGTCACTCAGCACGCCATGTGATAGTCAGTGTCAGTACTCGCTGAGATACCCAGACCCCCGCATTTCTGCTTTTACAACCTCAGGAGCACTTTCCCCATTGATTTTTACTCCTTTAATATTAGCATCAACAATAACAAACACAGAGAGACTCACTGTGACCCCGAGATGACTGAATGTCTCTCTCATGTCATGCAGGTTTTCTGGGAGCAGATTCAGCAGACAGGTGGCTAGAAAAACCCCTCTAGCAAAGCAGAACATCAAACTCAACACTCTGTGCCGAGTCCCTTTAAAATAAGAATAAAATTTTGTTTACATTTGTATCCAATGTAAACACGATGAATTTCATTTATTTATTTTTGAATAAATACCTGGATCAGAGCTGCAGTGTGCTGCCCGTCTCATGACCCAAAGCGGACTGAAGCCACACAGCAGACTGGCACAGAACAGCACCAACAGTGTGATTAGTTTTATCTGGAGATCAGGTACGACAACACGGGCGACCTGCACACCTGAGGAGAGCCACTCTGAGTCCATCATTGCAAGATCTCACCTGACACACAAAACACAGAAACATTATATAGATGCTTAATATCTTTCATTATGCCATTATGTTTTGTTATTTGGTGTTATTTCTTATTAACTTAATTTAATCTAATGTTTATATGTGTGTTTATGTGTGTGTGTTTATATGTGTGTTTATATGTATGTGTTTATATGTTTGTGTGTGTTTATATGTATGTGTTTATATGTATGTGTTTATGTGTGTGTGTTTATATGTGTGTTTATATGTATGTGTTTATATGTTTGTGTGTGTTTATATGTATGTGTTTATATGTATGTGTGTGTTTATGTGTATGTGTTTATGTGTGAGTGTTTATATGTATGTGTTTATGTGTGTGTGTTTATATGTGTGTGTTTATATGTGTGTTTATATGTATGTGTTTATATGTGTGTGTTTATATGTATGTTTATATGTATGTGTTTATATGTGTGTGTTTATATGTGTGTGTTTATATGTATGTGTTTATGTGTGAGTTTATATGTATGTGTTTATATGTGTGTGTTTATATGTATGTGTTTATATGTATGTGTGTGTTTATATGTGTGTTTATATGTATGTGTGTGTTTATATGTATGTGTTTATATGTATGTGTGTGTTTATGTGTATGTGTTTATGTGTGTGTGTTTATATGTGTGTTTATATGTATGTGTTTATATGTTTGTGTGTGTTTATATGTATGTGTTTATATGTATGTGTTTATGTGTGTGTGTTTATATGTGTGTTTATATGTATGTGTTTATATGTTTGTGTGTGTTTATATGTATGTGTTTATATGTATGTGTGTGTTTATGTGTATGTGTTTATGTGTGAGTGTTTATATGTATGTGTTTATGTGTGTGTGTTTATATGTGTGTGTTTATATGTGTGTTTATATGTATGTGTTTATATGTGTGTGTTTATATGTATGTTTATATGTATGTGTTTATATGTGTGTGTTTATATGTGTGTGTTTATATGTATGTGTTTATGTGTGAGTTTATATGTATGTGTTTATATGTGTGTGTTTATATGTATGTGTTTATATGTATGTGTGTGTTTATATGTGTGTTTATATGTATGTGTGTGTTTATATGTATGTGTTTATATGTATGTGTGTGTTTATGTGTATGTGTTTATGTGTGAGTGTTTATATGTATGTGTTTATGTGTGTGTGCTTATATGTGTGTGTTTATATGTGTGTTTATATGTATGTGTTTATATGTGTGTGTTTATATGTATGTGTTTATATGTATGTGTTTATATGTGTGTGTTTATATGTATGTGTTTATGTGTGAGTGTTTATATGTATGTGTTTATATGTGTGTTTATATGTATGTGTTTATATGTGTGTGTTTATATGTGTGTGTTTATGTGTATGTGTTTATGTGTGAGTGTTTATATGTATGTGTTTGTGTGTGTGTTTATATGTGTGTGTTTATATGTGTGTTTATATGTGTGTTTATATGTGTGAGTGTTTATATGTATGTGTTTATGTGTGTGTGTTTATATGTGTGTGTTTATATGTATGTGTTTATGTGTGTGTGTTTATATGTATGTGTGTGTTTATGTGTGTGTGTTTATGTGTGTGTGTTTATGTGCGTGTGTTTATATGTATGTGTTTATATGTGTGTGTTTATATGTGTGTTTATATGTATGTGTTTATATGTATGTGTTTATGTGCGTGTGTTTATATGTGTGTGTTTATATGTGTGTGTTTATATGTATGTGTTTATATGTGTGTGTTTATATGTGTTTATATGTGTGTGTTTACATGTATGTGTGTTTGTGTTTATATGTGTGTGTTTATATGTGTGTGTTTATATGTGTGTTTATATGTATGTGTTTATATGTATGTGTTTATATGTGTGTGTTTATGTGCGTGTGTTTATATGTGTGTGTTTATATGTATGTGTTTATATGTGTGTGTTTATATGTGTGTGTTTATATGTGTGTGTTTATATGTGTGTGTTTATATGTGTGTGTTTACATGTATGTGTGTTTGTGTTTATATGTGTGTGTTTATATGTGTGTTTATATGTATGTGTTTATATGTGTGTGTTTATATGTATGTGTTTATATGTGTGTGTTTATATGTATGTGTGTTTATGTGTTTATAAGTGTGTGTTTATATGAGTGTGTTTATATGTGTGTTTATATGTATGTGTTTGTGTGTGTTTATATGTGTGTGTTTATGTGTGTGTGTTTATATGTGTGTGTTTATATGTATGTGTGTTTATGTGTATGTGTGTGTTTATATATATATATATATATATATGTGTGTGTTTATATGTATGTGTTTATGTGTGTGTGTTTATATGTGTGTGTTTATGTGTATGTGTTTATATGTATGTGTGTTTATGTGTATGTGTGTGTGTGTGTGTGTGTGTGTTTATATATATATATATATATATATGTGTGTTTATATGTATGTGTTTATGTGTGTGTGTTTATATATATGTTTGTGTTTATGTGTGTGTGTTTATGTGTATGTGTTTATGTGTATGTGTTTATATGTATGTGTGGCACGGTGGAGGGCGGGACCGGGGCGTGATTACGCACGCCCGGTCCCATATTAGGCTAATTAAGCCATCAAGAGGGATAAAGGCCACTCGTGGATGGCGATGCGGGAGAGAGAGCTCAATTACGGACATGTCCGTCGTCTTATGTGTTTGTCTTTTGAGTTTTACATTAAACCTTTAGTTACAGTATATGTTAAGCCGGTTTCTCGCCTCTTCCTTGCCCGTGACCTTGATCTGTTTTACAGTATGTGTTTATATGTATGTGTTTATGTGTGTGTGTTTATATGTATGTGTTTATATGTGTGTGTTTATATGTGTGTTTATGTGTATGTGTTTATATGTACACTACCGTTCAAAAGTTTGGGGTCACTTGTCTGAAATGTTTCTCATGATCTTAAAAATCTTTTGATCTGAAGGTGTATGCTTAAAAGTTTGAAATTAACTTTGTAGACAAAATATTATTCTGCCAAAACATATACATTTATTTAATTACAAATCTAAAATTTCCTAAAAAAAAAAAAAGTTTTTGAAATGGATGACTTGGATCAAAATATGAAGAAAAGAAGCCAATAAGTGCCCAACATAGATGGGAACTCCTTCAATACTGTTTAAAAAGCATCCCGGGGTGATTCCTCAAGAAGTTGGTTGAGAAAATGTCACGAGTACATGTCTGCAAAATCTAGGCAAAGGGTGACTACTTTGAAGATGCTAAAATATTACATAGTTTTGGATTTATTTTGGATTTTTTGGTCACAAAATAATTCCCATATTTCCATTTCTATTATTCCATAGTTTTGCTGACTACTATTATTCTAAAATGTGAAATAAATAAATAAATAAAGAATGAGTAAGTGACCCCAAACTTTTGAACGGTAGTGTATGTGTGTGTGTGTGTGTGTGTGTTTATATGTATGTGTTTATATGTATGTGTTTATGTGTGTGTGTTTATATGTATGTGTTTATATGTATGTGTTTATATGTATGTGTTTATATGTGTGTTTATGTGTATGTGTTTATATGTATGTGTTTATATGTGTGTTTATGTGTATGTGTTTATATGTATGTGTTTATGTGTGTGTGTTTATATGTGTGTTTATATGTGCGTGTTTATATGTGCGTGTTTATATGTGTGTGTTTATGTGTGTGTTTATATGTGCGTGTTTATATGTGTGTGTTTATGTTTGTGTTTTTATATGTGTGTGTTTATATGTGTGTGTGTTTATATGTTTATATGTGTGTGTTTATATGAGTGTGTTTATATGTGTGTGTTTATATGTATGTGTTTATGTGTATGTGTTTATATGTGTGTGTTTATGTGTATGTGTTTATGTGCGTGTGTTTATGTATGTGTTTATGTGTGTGTTTATATGTGTGTGTGTTTATATGTTTATATGTGTGTGTTTATATGAGTGTGTTTATATGTGTGTGTTTATATGTATGTGTTTATGTGTATGTGTTTATGTGTATGTGTTTATATGTGTGTGTTTATGTGTGTGTGTTTATGTGCGTGTGTTTATGTGTGTGTTTATATGTGTGTGTTTATATGTGTGTGTTTATTTGTGTGTGTTTATATGTGTGTGTTTATGTAAGTTTATATGCGTGTGTTTATATGTGTGTGTGTGTTTATGTGTGTGTGAGTGTTTATATGTGAGTGTTTATATGTGAGTGTATATGTGTATGTGTTTATATGTGTGTTTGTTTATGTGTGTGTGTGTTTATATGTGTGAGTGTTTATATGTGAGTGTATATGTGTGTGTGTTTATATGTGAGTGTATATGTGTGTGTGTTTATGTGTATGTGTTTATATGTGTGCGTGTTTATGTGTGTGTGTGTTTATACGTGTGTGTGTGTGTGAGTGTTTCAGAGTGTGTATATGTGTGTGTGTATATATGTGTGTGTGTGTGAGTGTTTGAGAGTGTGTGGTTGTGTTTGTGTGTCTGTTTGTTTTATGTTTTTTTAAGTTCAGTTGCGTCATTAAAGTTATGTTGACTGTTCTGCCAGTCCCTGCCTCCTCCTTGCCCATCCTGAACCCGTTACAGGCACAGATGAACATCTGTAGATTAACAGGGTGTCACAGAAATTACACACTTCAGCTCGTCTTATTAATATCCCGAGTAACGTGGCGTTATATCACACCTGAAAGTTCATATACGTTTACAAAAGAGAGGTTTACAGATAACTGTGCGCACACACATAGTTCAGGCCAAAAAGAGATGTAAATCTGCATTCAGTATTAAATATAAATAACTACTCTTAGATTAATGAACCTCTCAATGTTATGATGGGGTTAAAAGAAAACTTTCATCCAATTTAAGTTGATTTACTAAGATAGGAATTGTTTGTATTTATTTATTTATTTACAGTTTCTTATTCCGTGAACTCATACTTTATCAAATTACTTAATTTATAGTTAAACTAATACAAAACACACATTTAAGGTCCTTTATAAACAACAGAATTATCATTAACAAGTAAAATAACAAAGCGTTACCTGATATCCACATTAAAGAACAGCAGTTATGAGACAGTAACTTACCTTTAAAATAAAGCGGATTATTTCACTTCTCTGTTGTTGCACATTTGTCGTTTGCAGTTGTAGTTCATTTTATTTTAATTAGTTTTATTTTCACTTTTGTAATCATTAACAGACCAATCGTATCTCCTCGTGTGACATATCTCGTGTTAGCATGTTTGGGTGTTTTACTCGATGTGTTTTGCTGAGGTTTCTTCCAGTATTTGCAGTATTTTGGCTCCGGGTCAGTTCCTGTTTTCGGGAAGGGGTGAGTCACTGACTGATCCGAATCTGATTCAGTGGCGAGTCACTTTTCCGGCTCATTCCGTCACAGAACGCTCGAATGTTCATAATGACTCGTTTAAAAGATCCGGTTCAAAAGAGTGAATCATCCGCTGAACGTGTCCCAACGAGCACACGGAACAGTAACGGTAACAGTCAACAACTTTGGGGTTTTGCCCAACCTCCAGCCACCTTGTAACTCGGAGGACAAAGATGTCCGCGTCAAAAAACTGCCATCAAAATATTATATATTATTAGTATTTTCCATTTTCACTGACTTTTAGTCAGATTTCTTAAACAACATCAGTCCTGATCAGAACTATTAAATATTCATTCATTTTCAGTATTTTAACCCTTTAAATGCCAGTTTGTTTATATAATGCCACTGTTGTTTTTATACACACACACACACACACACACACACTCCACACGCACACACACACACGCGCGCACACACTCGCGCGGACACACTCACAAACACATACACACACTCACACATACACACATCACACACACACACACGCGCACACGCGCACTCATACGCACACACACACACTCACACACACGCACACACTCCACACACATGCACACACACACGCACACACACACACACACAGTCCACACGCACACACACACGCGCACACTCCACACGCACACACACGCGCGCACACTCCACACGCACACACACGCGCACACACACACACACACATCACACACACATCACACACACACACACACACACACACACATCACACACACACACACACACTCACACACACACACACACATCACACACACATCACACACACACACACACACACACACTCACACTTGTATCTGCATCATGTATTCAGGTGTCCTGCAGGTCTCTATAATACAGGAAACAGAATTGGGGAAAAGTTTGTATTTGCTCCACAGGATAAACATGAGGAAAATGGCGCCATCTGGTGGAAAATATTAAAATGTAAATGTTGTAAGAACTGAGATTGAAATATCACAATTCCTCCCAAAATACACACCGTTCGCAAAATGTACGCCGTTCGCATTAACAGCCAAAATGATTAAAAAAATAATTAAAATACAAAATAAATGTCCCGAAGGTCGCTCAAGGGTTAAAGGAAAGGAGGGATGAGTCGAAATATATTTTTGTACTAATCAACATCACGGTGACACCAAAACAACAGAAATAATACCACAAAAGAGAAAAACCTCTATTAATTCTTAATAACTGTTTTAAAGTCCCTTTTAAATCCATAATTAAATATGGAAATAATGCAAGTGCAAGGCATTGTGGGTATTCCTCAAAGCCTTAATTCTGTACTCAGTTTGAGTTCCTAACATTTAAAATCTTAAGTCTTTGGATTTATAAGAAAATAAGTTCAGGGAACAGAGATATTTGATTTATAAGCCCAAAACTTTCATGTAATGTTTAATGAAGACAACATTAGGGTTTACAGAGTCACTACATGGGGTACGTTGTCATGGTGAAACATGCCATTAAACACCCTAAACATGCTTTAAACCACTGGATTGCTTTTATGCTGCCTTTATGTGCTTTTTGGAGCTTCAAAGTTCTGGTCACCATTCACTTGCATTGTATGGACCAACAGAGCTGAAATATTCTTCTAGAAATCTTAAAAAGAAAGTCACACACATCTGGGATGGCATGAGGAGATGATGAGAGTATTTTGGGGTGCACTGTCCCTTTAATAAAAGCGTTCAGATTTATTTGCTTCTGTTGATGCCATCAGTCTGTGTTATTTAAACTTTATAAAAGTCCCGTTTAATAGCAGAATTCCTGGTGAAGAACTACACTACCCATAATCCTGAAGAGAAAGATCCACCAATCACATCAAAAGAGCTCTGTAGCTCCGCCCACTCCCATAATGCACTGTGAATGACGCAATCAAGTATTCTCCTATTCTCCCTATACCCTCATACTACTGATATTTTTGTATATATATATGAATATTTTGCAATACCAAATAATGCTTCTATAGACCATTTGAAGATGGTTTAAGGACGTGACGTCTTTTTGTTCCTTTTTTT
>JAVLUX010000102.1:440000-485000 GCA_032164185.1 Moxostoma hubbsi
CGGGACAATTTGGTTACCCCATGTGACTCTACCCTCCCTAGCAACCTGGACAATTTGGTTACCCCATGTGACTCTACCCTCCCTAGCAACCAGCCCAATTTGGTTACCCCATGTGACTCTACCCTCCCTAGCAACCGGCCCAATTTGGTTACCCCATGTGACTCTACCCTCCCTAGCAACCTGGACAATTTGGTTACCCCATGTGACTCTACCCTCCCTAGCAACCGGGCCAATTTGGTTACCCCATGTGACTCTACCCTCCCTAGCAACCGGGCCAATTTGGTTACCCCATGTGACTCTACCCTCCCTAGCAACCGGGCCAATTTGGTTACCCCATGTGACTCTACCCTCCCTAGCAACCGGGCCAATTTTGTTACCCCATGTGACTCTATCCTCCCTAGCAACTGGGCCAATTTGGTTACCCCATGTGACTCTACCCTCCCTAGCAACCAGGACAATTTGGTTGCTAAGGAGACCTGACTGGAGTCACTCAGCACACCCTGAATTCAAACTCGCGACTCCAGCGGTGATAGTCAGCGTCAATACCCGCTGAGATACACAGACCTGCCAATTTATGGTATCTTATTGGTATCTCCACATCAGTCCATGTTATTACATCTTGTTTAATCAAAAACCCCTGTTGAAGAACGACACTACCCACAATCCTAAAGAGACATCCACCAATCAGGGAATCACATCAAAAGAGCTCCGCCCACTCCCATGATGCACTGTGAATGACGCAATCGAGTCGTTCTCCCAACACACCATTTTTTTTGCAATATATTTCTTTCTATATTCATAATCAACAACTTTAGATGTGTGTATATTCCCAATGTTATTAATTGGATTGCATCTGTTGCTATGCATCATGGGATTGCTTGAGTTCATTCAGGACACAGTCTTGTATCGTCTGGTTTGCAAACACTTTTGTGCTTCCAATCAAAGTTTATAATGTTGTGATTCACCTCGGAGGTGGTTGGTTTGTTTCATGGTGCGCAACTCTTTCACAAAGGATTTTATGGAATCCCAATGGGAAAAATGAATGGGACTGAAATGAGAGTTTGTTTTTATCAACAACTTTAGATGTGTGTATATTCCCAATGTTATTAGCTGCTTTGAAACGATGTGTGTTGTGAAAGGCGCTATACAAATAAAATTGACTTGACTTATCTGTTACAGTAATTTCCAGGAACATCCTGAATGATGTCGCTTCGCTCCCGCTCTTGGAGAACGCTGCAGAAGATGATCCGATCGTTTTAGATCCTCTGCCAGTACCCGCAGACCACCGACAGACCGACGCAGCAGATCTGAGCTCTGATTGGCCGCCGCCGCAGGAGGACGCAGTGATGCAGCAGCGGCCGCAGGGGAACGGCACAGACGTGACTGAAGACAACACGGACGCTCTGGCGATTGGTTTATTGACACCCGCGGGGGCAGGAAATACAGGGACAGATGCAGCCAAACCGCCACATGCAGATGAAATGTAAACAGTCCTTCGGCTAAGGAGTAATTGAGAGTTTAAGAACGTTTCCTGAAGTCACACAACCTGTTCGCCGCAGGGAGCGGCTCGACTCGGGGTGTGCCGTCTTTATTGTGCAGCTGCATGTTTGAAAGGAAGCCAAGATGATTTCTCAGAGACATGGTCTGTCAGGTGGCATTCCTTACTCTCACTGCTGTTGAAATGCTACAGACAGTTAAAAGTGATTTGCTTCATCATCATCATCATCATGTTATACGGTTATAATCATTATGTGCTTTAGTTCAGTGCTTCTCAACTGGTGGAGGACCCAACAAAGGGTGGCAGGTCTGACTGGGACAGCTGGGGGAATACTACATAAATATGCAATTAACCATATAGTCATGCATCAATGGGTTCATTCAACTGCCCATTTATTCCGTGTGTCCAATCAAGCAGATTAATCAATTGGTGGAAACTAGCCTCATTACCCAGATGTCAACATGGACACGTTGTGGGACATCCACTCGTCCTCAAAAACCATGAACGTAGTCAACCACAGTGTGTCCTGTGTGGTGAATTATTGCCTGCCGAGAGCATGAGACCATCCATAGGCCATTAATCACGACTGATAAGACATCGATGCAACGCTTTCCTCTTGCGAACGCCCTCTAGGACCGCATACTTTGGGAAACTTAAAACTGGGTTTTCAGAGAAAGCCTTTGAAGCCAAACATGTCCATTCTCCTGTTCAACTTGTGTTAATAATTGGGCATATTATTGGGGTTTTGCTGACATTTATACATTCCAGCGTTTGATAGGTGTATGAAGGGCATTTTTGTTTCGTTTTGTGTGATGTAGAGTTTCGGTACTGTGTTGGGTCTCCTGTCCGTGTCGTTCTGAAGGTTTGTAGTGTGTTGACATGATTTTAGTTTGTTTCAGATTGTCATAATGAATGTGCATTTTAGTCTCTCTTGTCTATCAAATTAAAATGACATTTACAACATGGAGTTATTGTGTGTCTGTCTGAATTGCTATCAGTTGAAACAGGATGTAGTCGAGATGACACTCTGGGTGACAGGAATCCTGCAACGACAGCCAGTTTGACAGCGCGACTCATTGACTTCCTTTATCATGTGGAAGCACCAGATAAACTTGCATTAATTTGTACAACACCAAATATCAATTATACAGTTAGGTAAGGGTTAAATTAGGTAGGGTTAGGTTAGGCTTAAGTTAGGTTAGGGTTAAATTAGGTTAGGCTTAAATTAGGTTAGGGTTAAATTAGGTTAGGGTTAAATTAGGTTAGGGTTAAATTAGGTTAGGCTTAAATTAGGTTAGGGTTAAATTAGGTTAGGGTTAAATTAGGTTAGGCTTAAATTAGGTTAGGTTTAAGTTAGGTTAGGGATAAATTAGGTTAGGGTTAAGTTAGGTTAGGGTTAAGTTAGGTTAGGGTTAAATTAGGTTAGGTTTAAGTTAGGTTAGGTTTAAGTTAGGTTAGGGTTAAATTAGGTTAGGTTTAAGTTAGGTTAGGTTTAAGTTAGGTTAGGATTAAATTAGTTTAAGGTTAAATTAGGTTAGGTTTAAGTTAGGTTAGGGTTAAATTAGGTTAGGTTTAAGTTAGGTTAGGGTTAAATTAGGTTAGGCTTAAATTAGGTTAGGGTTAATTTAGGGAGGGTTAGGTTAGGCTTAAGTTAGGTTAGGCTTAAGTTAGTTTAGGGTTAAGTTAGGTTAGGCTTAAGTTAGGTTAGGGTTAAATTAGGTTAGGCTTAAATTAGGTTAGGGATAAATTAGGTTAGGGTTAAATTAGGTTAGGCTTAAATTAGGTTAGGGTTAAATTAGGTTAGGTTTAAGTTAGGTTAGGGTTAAATTAGTTTAAGGTTAAATTAGGTTAGGTTTAAGTTAGGTTAGGGTTAAATTAGGTTAGGCTTAAGTTAGGTTAGGGTTAATTTAGGGAGGGTTAGGTTAGGCTTAAGTTAGGTTAGGCTTAAGTTAGTTTAGGGTTAAGTTAGGTTAGGCTTAAGTTAGGTTAGGGTTAAATTAGGTTAGGCTTAAATTAGGTTAGGGATAAATTAGGTTAGGGTTAAATTAGGTTAGGGTTAAATTAGGTTAGGTTTAAGTTAGGTTAGGGTTAAATTAGGTTAGGCTTAAGTTAGGTTAGGGTTAAATTAGGTTAGGTTTAAGTTAGGTTAGGGTTAAATTAGGTTAGGCTTAAATTAGGTTAGGTTTAAGTTAGGTTAGGGTTAAATTAGGTTAGGCTTAAGTTAGGTTAGGGTTAATTTAGGGAGGGTTAGGTTAGGCTTAAGTTAGGTTAGGCTTAAGTTAGTTTAGGGTTAAGTTAGGTTAGGGTTAGTTTAGGGTTAAGTTTTGTAAGGTTAGGGTTAAATTAGGTAAGGTTAGGCTTAAGTTAGGTAAGGTTAGGTTAGGGTTAAATTAGGTTAGGCTTAAGTTAGGTTAGGGTTAAATTAGGTAGGGTTAGGTTAGGCTTAAGTTAGGTTAGGCTTAAGTTAGTTTAGGGTTAAGTTAGGTAGTGTTAAGTGTAGTGGACAGCGGGACTATGTTAAATATGTGAGATGTTAAAGGAGATCTATTATGCCCCTTTTTACAGTATGTAATATAAGTCTCAGGTGTCCCCAGAACGTGTCTGTGAAGTTTCAGCTCATAATACCCCACGGGTCATTTATTATACCATGTTATAAATGCCTCTTTTTGGGTGGAATGAAAACCACGCTGATTTCGAGTGTGTCTCTTTAAATGCAAATGAGCTGCTGCTTCTCCCCGCCCTCTTTCAGGAAGAGGGGTGTGCATTTACAGCTCCTGCTTCGGTTACTACAGCAACAACAAATCAGAACGAATATGACTGACATATCTTTATATCTGTATGAATATATATCTGTATATCTGGTCTCTATGAATACAATCAGAGACGATGCTAACTTTAGCTGCATTAGCCGTGCACAAGCACATTCAGAAAGGCGATTTGCAAACATTCACAAAATATAAAGTGTGATACATCTTCAGGATATAAAGCTGGCACACGAACAGTTGGTACTGATCCATGCTTGAGAATCACATCCTGTTTTATATTTCCACGCAGTATTTTTCTTAAAAATGTCATATCATAGAGCATTAGAAAATTGCTAACAGCAAGAATTAGCCTTTCATCCATCGTTACTGCTCGAGCTGAGAGAGAGAGAATGAACTCAAAGAGAAAGCACAAAGGGCGTTTTATGCCATTAAAAAATCCATTAAAATTGATATTCCGATCAGGATCTGGCTCAAAATATTCCAATCAGTCATCGAACCAATCGCATTATATGGCAGTGAAGTGTGGGGTCCACCTGTAAAATTTGACTATTTAAATTGGGAAAAACATCCCAAAAACAGCCCCAAATAATGGATGCAGGGCAGAATTAGGCCAATACCCTCTCCTTTTGAACATTCAGAAAAGAGCCATCAAATTCTGGAAGCATCTAAAGACAAGTGACCCCAACACATCCCATTATAAAGCCCTAAAACACCAAGAGCTGAGCGGGGTGAAGAGTCCCCTATGCCAGCTTGTCCTGAGACTGACTGAAGTCACACCTGAGGAGATCGGCCAGTCTCAGGATAACGGCACACTCACAAACATTCGGCCGAACCAAATTATACACAAAGAAAAGGAGAAATACCTCACGCATTGGACAAACACCATTAAAACTCAACACAAACTGGAATGTTATTCGGCACTAAATCGAGAGTACACGGTGGCAAACTATCTGACCACAGTGACTGACAGAAAGTTAAGAAAAGCACTGACGATGTACAGACTCAGCGAGCACAGTCTGGCCGTAGAGACGGGCCGCCGCAGACAGACATGGCTGCCCCGCGAGGACAGACTGTGCTCCCAATGCATCCTGGGAGTGATTGAGACAGAACTGCACTTCCTCACAGAATGCCCAAAATACCAACCAATTAGAAACAAATATTACCCCAAAATTAACAACATATGCCCAGATTTCAATGAATAAAGATCTGAAGAAACGGATGTTATGCAGCCATGTTTGTTTGTAAATCTTGATATTTTTAATAAAAAAAATACTAAAAAAAAAACTTGTCTCAACTTTTTCGCGTCGCTGGACACGCCCACATCTAGTCGCCAACGGTCGCGACAACTCGTGTTGCCGGAAGTTGCTGTGCTCTCATGTCGCTGTCTCGCGCGCGCGCGTGTGTGTGTGTGTGTATGTGTGTGTGTGTGTGTGTGTGTGTGTGTGAGACACTTCCAATGCAAGTCAATGGGGTTTAATCTGTGTGTGTGTGTGTGTGTGTGTGTGTGTGTGTGTGTGTGTGTGTGTGTGTGTGTATGTGTGTGTGTGTGTGTGTGTGTGTGTGTGTGAGACACTTCCAATGCAAGTCAATGGGGTTTAATCTGTGTGTGTGTGTGTGTGTGTGTGTGTGTGTGTGTGTGTGTGTGTGTGTGTGTGTGTGTGTGTGTGACACTTCCAATGCAAGTCAATGGGGTTTAATCTGTGTGTGTGTGTGTGTGTATAGTGTGTGTGTGTGTGTGTGTGTGTGTGTGTGTGAGAGACACTTCCAATGCAAGTCAATGGGGTTTAATCTGTCAACATTAAAACACTGTTTCACAAGTATAGACACAAGACATAAACAATATGTGTGTTAACATGAGTTTACTGTCAATAAATCACACACTAACCACATCTGTGTAGTTACATCCAAATTCACTTTGTTTAACTTCATTGCCATGGCAACGTATCACATAAATCGGCAGTTTAATCAACTTTACATGTTTCAACAGAAGAATTGAAGTATTATTGTTGGCAGGATGGCGATAAAAATCAGTAACATTTTCTTATTTATTATTTTTTTGCTTTGTCTGAAGTGAAGCATCTTTTCTTCATATTTATCTCCTCATTAATAAGAGTTGTCACGTGAAAATTTAATTTTTTTACTGCCGCGTCTATTTTGAAACATGCTAATATGTATTTCAACATTAAATGCATTTCTGTATTTCTATAAGTTAATAATTAATAAAACGAATTAAGTGCCTAAAAACGAATCGTAAAGCGCATAATTTCTCATCCCGTGAACGCGCTTGGGGTCAGCGGGAGAAATGACGGGTGCGCGCACGCATCACCGGAAGCTCTAGAGTTCACGGAGCGTCAAATGAACGTCGAAACGGATTTTCTGTGGGATAAACAAACTGGCGTAGCTGCAAAAGCGGTAAATACTTTAATAATTGTCCTGTTTTTCACGTCGAGGTGTATCTAGCGGTGATTTATCTGTTTATCTGAGAATAACAACAACAGTTATAAACACACAACTGAGACTCCTCTCTGTGTTCTGTTATTATCTGCAATGTCTTGTTCTTTGTGCTCTTCTCTTTTCTTTCTTGTGGTGTTTTCCGCCACTTTCAAGTAATTTTTCCAACAATTGTTTACAGACTTATAATTGACTATAATCACAATTCCTGCGGGTCAGAAGTTTACATACACTAGGTTAACTGTGTCTTTAAGCAGCTTGGAAAATTCCAGAAAATTATGTCAAGCCTTTAGCCAATTAGCCAGTTAGCATCTAATTGGAGGTGTAATTAGATGCATTTTAAGACCTTCAAACTCAGTGTCTCTTTGCTTGGCATCATGGGAAAATCTAACTGTGGACCTCCACAAGTCCGGTTCATCCTTGGGAGCAATTCCCAAACTCCTGAAGGTGCCACGTTCATCTGTACAAACATCATGTGACCACACAGTCATCACACTGCTCAGGAAGGAGACGCCATCATGTGACTACACAGCCATCATACCGCTCAGGAAGGAGACGCCATCATGTGACCACACAGCCATCATACCGCTCAGGAAGGAGACGCCATCATGTGACCACACAGCCATCATACCGCTCAGGAAGGAGACGCCATCATGTGACCACACAGTCATCATACCGCTCAGGAAGGAGACGCCATCATGTGACCACACAGCCATCATACCGCTCAGGAAGGAGACGCCATCATGTGACCACACAGTCATCATACCGCTCAGGAAGGAGACGCGATCATGTGACCACACAGCCATCATACCGCTCGGGAAGGGGACGCCATCATGTGACCACACAGTCATCATACCGCTCGGGAAGGAGACGCCATCATGTGACCACACAGTTATCATACCGCTCAGGAAGGAGACGCCATCATGTGACCACACAGCCATCATACCGCTCAGGAAGGAGACGCCATCATGTGACCACACAGCCATCATACCGCTCAGTATGGAGACGCCATCATGTGACCACACAGTCATCATACCGCTCAGTATGGAGACGCCATCATGTGACCACGCAGTCATCATACCGCTCAGGAAGGAGACGCCATCATGTGACCACACAGTCATCATACCGCTCAGGAAGGAGACGCCATCATGTGACCACACAGTCATTATACCGCTCAGTATGGAGACGCCATCATGTGACTACACACCCATCATACCACTCAGGAAGGAGACGCCATCATGTGACCACACAGTCATCATACCGCTCAGTATGGAGACGCCATCATGTGACTACACACCCATCATACCGCTCAGGAAGGAGACGCCATCATGTGACTACACACCCATCATACCGCTCAGGAAGGAGACGCCATCATGTGACCACACAGTCATCACACCGCTCAGGGAGGAGGCGCCATCATGTGACCACACAGTCATCATACCGCTCAGGGAGGAGACGCCATCATGTGACCACACAGTCATCATACCGCTCAGGGAGGAGACGCCATCATGTGACCACACAGACATCATACCGCTCAGGAAGGAGACGCCATCATGTGACCACACAGTCATCATACCGCTCAGGAAGGAGACACCATCATGTGACCACACAGTCATCATACCGCTCAGGAAGGAGACGCCATCATGTGACCATACAGTCATCACACCGCTCAGGAAGGAGACGCCATCATGTGACCACACAGTCATCATACCGCTCAGGAAGGAGACGCCATCATGTGACCATACAGTCATCATACCGCTCAGGAAGGAGACGAAGGAGACGCATTCTGACTCCTAGAGATGAACGTAGTTTGTGTGAAAAGTGCAAATCAATCCCAGAACAACAGCAAAGGACCTTGTGAAGATGCTGGAGGAAACAGGTGGACGAGTATCTAGATCCACAGCAAAACGAGCCCTATATGGACATCACCTGAAAGGCTCAGCAATGAAGAAGCCGCTGCTCCAAAACCGCCATAAACAAGCCAGACTACAGTTTGCAAGTGCACATGTGGACAAAGATCTCACTTTTGGGGAAATGTCCTCTGGTCTGATGAAACATCGTTATGTTTGGCGGGAAAAGGGTGAAGAACAGCATCCCAACCGGGAAGCATCATGTTGTGGTGGTGCTGCAGGAGGGACTGATGCACTTCACTAAATAGATGATGACATCATGAGGAAGGAACATCATGTGGATACATTGAAGCAACATCTCAAGACATCAGACAGGAAGTTTCTAACTGATGCTTCCGATACTCTCACCGTTTGGCTAAATCTCACTATGATAGCCGGCTAGATGTTAATTTAGTAACATATTTAAATTAGCAGCATTTGTGAAAGGAATGACAGAAAACCAGATGTTTACGTTTGCAAAGAATAAAAACACAAATACAAGATCATCTAACGTCGGATGAACTAATCGTGAAAAATGTCAACTGTAGCAGTCTAGTAATAATGTTGGGTAAAAAAAAAAAAAAGTTATTTAATTTATTGTTTAACTTTTTTGTGCTGTTTTTGCAGTGGTAGAGCCTTGTAACGGATTACAAACATAACCGAACATAATCTTATCACGTGACTCATTGAGCACGTTACCATGGAGACGTAGCGCGTGTTGAGGCTTCACACTATTCTCCGCGGCATCCACGCACAACTCGCCACACGCCCCACCGAGAGGGAGAACCACATTATAGTGACCACGAGGAGGTTACCCCATGTGACTCTACCCTCCCTAGCAACCGGGCCAATTTGGTTACCCCATGTGACTCTACCCTCCCTAGCAACCGGGACAATTTGGTTACCTCATGTGACTCTATCCTCCCTAGCAACCGGCCCAATTTGGTTACCCCATGTGACTCTACCCTCCCTAGCAACCGGGCCAATTTGGTTACCCCATGTGACTCTACCCTCCCTAGCAACCGGCCCAATTTGGTTACCCCATGTGACTCTACCCTCTCTAGCAACCGGGCCAATTTGGTTACCCCATGTGACTCTACCCTCCCTAGCAACCGGGACAATTTGGTTACCCCATGTGACTCTACCCTCCCTAGCAACCAGGCCAATTTGGTTGCTAAGGAGACCTGACTGGAGTCACTCAGCACGTCCTGGATTCAAACTCACGACTCCAGCGGTGATAGTCAGCAACAATACTCGCTGAGATACCCAGAATCCCCTGCATGCGTATTTGACAATACATTGTATTAATTGAAATTGATCACAAGTACAATATCAATGGAAATAATTGACCATTTTTAATTGTTGATTTTTCACTTAATTGCAGTCCTACAATGCAGCTCTGGCCTGATAGGACTGTAATGCCAAAGGATATATCGAATACTAAAAAGAAAACGTCTATTAAAAATGTAATATTTAGGAATGTGTCGCTACAGTATAAATGATGGGTGGACACGAGTTAACACAGTTGTGCACATTAGCAGCGATTGTGTATATGTTGATGTTTTCTGTGTGTAGATGCCTCACTCTCGGCGATACCCATCATCAGAGCGAAGCCACAGTCGGAGTCATCGTGTTCGGTACCAAAGCCGCAGACATCGGCGGAGACGACGCAGTCGCAGTCGCTCGACATCATCCAGCAGACAGCGAGACAGAAACAGGAATTACAGAGAGAGGAGAGGAGCGGGACGCAGGAGGGACGGCAGTTACCGGCAGGACAGGAGGTATCACACAAACATTTATATATATGTGTGTGTGTGTGGTATAGGAATGGTCAGGATGGTCAGCTAGTCGAACACCAACGCACTGATTGTTAGCGGCTTTAAAGGGGATAAATGAAGAGACATGATTTCTCTGAGAGAATGATCTCTAATGCATGTGACCGACAGCTCGCCAACTTTCATGCGTTTTTTTTTCTCACCTTAAAAAAATATTTTACGCTATTTTTTTTTATTTTTTTTAAGAGTTAACGCATTTCAATTTAAATATAAAATGCCATAAAATTGAACTGTGTTATGTTTACTCGATTCAGTTTGATGGAATTTTTTATGAAATTGAAATGCGTAAATCTTAAAATAAAATAAAATATTTTATTATTTATTAAGTTAATTTTCACACAGTTCTTTTTATTTTAGTCATGCGTTTTGTGTTTTGGTGAAAATGTCCTTTAAATGTGTTCAATATCATGTCTTATTTATTTATTTAAAACAATTTTCCCCCTTTTCTTCCCAATTTGGAATGCCCAATTCCCAATGTGCTCTGAGTCCTCGTGATGGCGTAGTGACTCGTGAGGGCCTGTCATGGGAGATTCATCCAAAGTGGAATTATACAGGATTTCAATGTTTTTCTGCACTAGATGGACGGCTTTGACCTTTATCATGCTTCTCAAACCGCTTTTAAAAGACGCAAAGTTATAACTCTAAAAAGGAAACCTCCATTCTGTTTCATTCAGCTGCAGTTTCTTGCTGTTTTGATGGCGTCCTGGACCGTTTCTACACCCATCTGTGCTATATATAACTGTTGGTCTTTTGTAAACATGCACTAGATGGACATTTTTAACCGTTTTGATGCATCTCTGGCGATGTGAAGCTTGTTTATTTTCTTTGGTTTGCAATTTTGGTTTCCCAACACTTAGTTGGTCTTCGTGATGGCGCGGTTACTCGCATCAATCCGGGTGGGGGAGGACAAGTCTCAGTCACCTCCGCTTCTGAGACCGTCAATCCGCGCATCTGATCATGTGACTCATTGTGCATGACACCGCGGAGACTCACAGCATGTGGAGACTCATGCTACTCTCCACGATCCACACACAACTCACCACACGCCCCATTGAGAGAACCACTAATCACCACCACGAGGAGGTTACCCCATGTGACTCTACCCTCCCTAGCAACCGGGCCAATTTGGTTACCCCATGTGACTCTACCCTCCCTAGCAACCAGCCAATTTGGTTACCCCATGTGACTCTACCCTCCCTAGCAACCGGGACAATTTGGTTACCCCATGTGACTCTACCCTCCCTAGCAACCGGGACAATTTGGTTACCCCATGTGACTCTACCCTCCCTAGCAACCGGGCCAATTTGGTTGCCCCATGTGACTCTACCCTCCCTAGCAACCGGGACAATTTGGTTGCCCCATGTGACTCTACCCTCCCTAGCAACCGGGACAATTTGGTTGCCCCATGTGACTCTACCCTCCCTAGCAACCGGGACAATTTTGTTGCCCCATGTGACTCTACTCTCCCTAGCAACCGGGACAATTTGGTTACCCCATGTGACTCTACCCTCCCTAGCAACCGGGACAATTTGGTTACCCCATGTGACTCTACCCTCCCTAGCAACCGGGCCAATTTGGTTACCCCATGTGACTCTACCCTCCCTAGCAACCGGGACAATTTGGTTACCCCATGTGACTCTACCCTCCCTAGCAACTGGGCCAATTTGGTTACCCCATGTGACTCTACCCTCCCTAGCAACCGGGCCAATTTGGTTACCCCATGTGACTCTACCCTCCCTAGCAACCAGGACAATTTGGTTACCCCATGTGACTGTACCCTCCCTAGCAACCAGTCCAATTTGGTTACCCCATGTGACTCTACCCTCCCTAGCAACCGGGACAATTTGGTTACCCCATGTGACTCTACCCTCCCTAGCAACCAGTCCAATTTGGTTACCCCATGTGACTCTACCCTCCCTAGCAACCGGGACAATTTGGTTACCCCATGTGACTCTACCCTCCCTAGCAACCGGGCCAATTTGGTTACCCCATGTGACTCTACCCTCCCTAGCAACCAGGACAATTTGGTTACCCCATGTGACTGTACCCTCCCTAGCAACCAGTCCAATTTGGTTACCCCATGTGACTCTACCCTCCCTAGCAACCGGGACAATTTGGTTACCCCATGTGAATCTACCCTCCCTAGCAACCGGCCCAATTTGGTTACCCCATGTGAATCTACCCTCCCTAGCAACTGGCCCAATTTGTTTACCCCATGTGACTCTACCCTCCCTAGCAACTGGCCCAATTTGGTTGCTAAGGAGACCTGACTGAAGTGGTTTTGTTGACAAGATTAACATTGAGTGTGTTTTACAAATGTGTATCTCCAAACAACTACAGCCTCTCTTTCTCCCTGTCTGTCTCTCTGATGTTTTCTTGCTTCCAGCTATGAGAGACACTCTATTGACCACAGACTGTCCAGCAGACGTCACTGTCGTGATGAGCGGGAGGAGCTTATGGATCATGAAAGAGACTCCACCATCACAGACAGATTCTTCAGACACACAGACTTCACCTGCCGTTCCCATGAGTACCGTTCCGAGCGGGACGCTGGAGCGGAGAGGAGAAGCAGCCGACACAAACGCAGATGCCACAGAACAAGAACGAGATCGAGAACGCGCTCTTACAGTCAGAGTCGGTCCTTCTCATCTGTGAGTACAGCACTGAAGTGACACATGTTTGGCCCGCGCTAAAGGCCTGTTCACAACAAATCCGTGACGCTTTTGCGAGACGAACCTCTGATGAAACTCACACAGACACAGTCCGTGAAATATAAAATCAAAAACAATTCCCAAAGCGCTCGAAGTCCTCGTGGTGGCGTTGTGACTCGCCTCAATCTGGGTGGCGGAGGACGAATCTCAGTTGCCTCCGCGTCTGAGACCGTCAATCCGCGCATCTTATCACATGACTTGTTGAGTGTGTTACCGTGGAGACGTAGCACGTGTGGAGGCTTCACGCTATTCTCCACGGCATCCTCACACAACTCACCACACGCCCCACCGAGAGCGAGAACCACATTATAGTGACCACAAGGAAGTTACCCCATGTGACTCTACCCTCCGTAGCAACCGGGCCAATTTGGTTGCTAAGGAGACCTGACTGGAGTCACTCAGCACGCCCTGGATTAAAACTCACGTTCATTTGTGTACAGTATAATATTGCATGTAAAGAGTCTTTTTATGGGATTTTTTTATTATGAGCTTGGTGCAATCGAATTGCCCAACCTCGCTGCTTTTTTTAATGCCAGGAGAATATGACATGCATTAAATAATGTATCAAGACAACACAATGAACAGACTTTCCAAGTTTATGTTTGCAGTACAAAGGGCTCAGTTATATCATTTTCGGAGGTACCAGCTGTACCTACATCTGTGAGTCATCGTTTTCTATAATTAATATTATCAAGAACCAGTGCACATGAACAGTGTCTCAGGATTGCTACAGCAGAGGGCAGTGCCAACATTAGAGATTGCTTCAGCCAAAACAACAGTAGTAATAATAATAATAAATTTAGCTGCAAGCAGCAATACCGGGTTCAAGCCAGTTATCGGCAGCACGAGCAGCGAAAGAATCATTGTGACACATTTTAAGTTGTGTGAGTGTGTGTTGTAAGGTGTGAGTGTGTGTGTATGTGTTGTTAGGTGTGAGTGTGTGTGAGTGTGTGTGTGTGTGGTTAGGTGTGAGTGTGTGTGTGTGTGGTTAGGTGTGAGTGTGTGTGTGTGTGTGTGTGTGTGTGTGAAAATTGGGGTTACGGGGTGACTGTGTGTGTGTCGAGGCTAAGTGTGTTTGTGTGTGTTTTGATTTGTGTCAGGATTTTCCCCGCGGGCATTAAAAATTAGCCTGACATGCGCACACACACACACACACACACACACACACACACACGCACGCACCTTCAGAAATGCTCTGCATCTCTCTTTCACTCTCTTTTCTACTAATAGTTCTTCTGTTCTTACACATTTTTCTCTCTCTCCTCAGCGGAGTCACAGTCGCGTGCGAGCGTGGGCTGTTAAAGACGACGAGGAGGGTCATTTGATCTATCGGTCAGGTGACCTGCTGCAGGACAGATGTGCGTCTCTCTTCACTACACTTGAGTGTGTGTCAGATCTTTAGACTGTTTGTGTGTTTGTGTGTTGTGATGTTTGTGTTTGATGTGCAGATGAGATTGTAGGAATGCTTGGAGAAGGAACCTTCGGGAAAGTACTGGAGTGCATCGACCATGACAGGTTAAACACGCACACACACACACACACACACACACACACACACACGTGCACGTCTCAGCCGATTGTCCCAGTTGTTTGATTGTGTGTTTTAGAAGCTGATTGTGTGTTTGTGTTTGTGCGTGTGTGCGTGCGTGCGTGCGTGCGTGCGTGTGTGTGTGTGTGTGTGTGTGTGTGTGTGTTGTAGGAGTGGCTCTCGCATCGCTCTGAAGATCATTAGGAATGTGCAGAAGTACAGAGAATCAGCTCGACTGGAGATCAACGTTCTGGAGAAAATCAACCAGAAAGATCCAGAAAATAACAAGTGAGTGTCATTATTATTATTATGTTTAGATCAAGCTGAACAAATGTGGAAAGTAAAGAATGTTTTTACACTTTTTGTCGTCTGTGTCTATCAGCGGGTATTGCCGCTGGCTGCCATTTCACGGCGTGCTGAGTGACTCCAGTCAGGTCTCCTTAGCAACCAAATTGGCCTGGTTGCTAGGGAGGGTAGAGTCACATGGGGTAACCAAATTGGCCTGGTTGCTAGGGAGGGTAGAGTCACATGGGGTAACCAAATTGGCCTGGTTGCTAGGGAGGGTAGAGTCACATGGGGTAACCAAATTGGCCTGGTTGCTAGGGAGGGTAGAGTCACATGGGGTAACCAAATTGTCCCGGTTGCTAGGGAGGGTAGAGTCACATGGGGTAACCAAATTGTCCCGGTTGCTAGGGAGGGTAGAGTCACATGGGGTAACCAAATTGTCCCGGTTGCTAGGGAGGGTAGAGTCACATGGGGTAACCAAATTGTCCCGGTTGCTAGGGAGGGTAGAGTCACATGGGGTAACCAAATTGGCCCGGTTGCTAGGGAGGGTAGAGTCACATGGGGTAACCAAATTGGCCCGGTTGCTAGGGAGGGTAGAGTCACATGGGGTAACCTCCTCGTGGTCACTATAATGTGGTTCTCGCTCTCGGTGGGGCGTGTGGTGAGTTGTGTGTGGATGCCGCGGAGAATAGCGTGAAGCCAACACACACGCTACGTCTCCACGGTAACGCGCTCAACAAGTCACGTGATAAGATGCGCGGATTGATGGTCTCAGACGCGGAGGCAACTGAGATTCGTCCTCCATCACCCGGATTGAGGCGAGTCACTACACCACCACGAGGACTTACTAAGTAGCGGGAATTGGGCGTTCCGGATTGGGGAGGGCCAGAGGGCCAGAGACGGGGTGGAAAAAGGGCATTTAATACTATAATATGACTTCCTCAAGGAAAATTGTAAAGTAAAAAAAATAATTGCAAGATGTGACCCCTTTTAAATATTTTAATGATTGGTTTTAAAGGGACAGTAATCTTATAATTACCTCACCCTCATGTCATCCCAGATGTGTTTGACTTTCTTTCTTCTGCTGAACACAAATTAAGATTTTTAGAAGAATATTTCAGCTCTGTTGGTCCATATAATGCAAGTGAATGGTGACCAGAACTTTGAAGCTCTATAAAGCACATAAAGGCAGCATAAAAGTAATCCATACAACTCCAGTGGTTTAATCCATGTCTTCAGAAGTGATATGATAGCTGTGGGTGAGAAACAGATCAAAAGTCCTTTTTTACGGTAAACACTGGAGTCATGTGGTTAATTTTATGCTGCCTTTATGTGCTTTTCGGAGCTTCAAAGTTCTGGTCACTATTCACTTGCATTGTATGGACCTACAGAGTAATTTTGGGTGAACTGTCTCTTTAAGAGCATGTTATGTTCTCTTGCTCAGAGTTTATTAAAATATAAACCAGGTGAACATGAGATGAACAGAACTTTCCAAAAACCAACATCATGTTTTTCCTCCGTCTCTGTCTCTCTCTCTCTCTCTCTGTCTCTGTCTCTCTCGCTCTCAGTTTGTGTGTGCAGATGTTTGATTGGTTCGACTATCATGGTCACATGTGTCTCAGTTTTGAGCTGTTGGCTCTCAGTACGTTTGACTTCATGAAGGAGAATAATTACTTGCCGTACACCATCTGTCAGATCAGACACATGGCCTACCAGATCTGCATCGCTGTCAAATGTGAGTACACACACACACGCACACACTCACTCACACACACACTCACACACACACACGCGCACACACTCACTCACACACACACACTCACACACAGAAACACACTCACACACACAGACATACACTCACACACAGACACACACACACACACTCACACACACACTCACACATACACACACACACACATACACTCACACACAGACATACACACACATTCACTCACACACAGACACACACACACTCACACACAGACACACACTCACACACACACATACACTCACACACAGACACACACTCTCACACACACACACACACACACACTTTCCCATATTTCAGCCAGTGCCCCGTGTGTGTGTGTTCGGCCTGATGTGTTGTGCCTGATGTGTGTGTTGATGACCAGTGTATGTGTCTGCTCTACTGAATATCACATGATTGTTGTTTGTTTTATAACAGTTCTCCATGACAACAAGCTGACACACACGGACCTCAAACCCGAGAACATCCTGTTCTTGAACTCTGAATTTACGGTCACGTATAACCCACAGAAGGTGAGCGAGAGAGTTCGACTGACAGACATTATATTACTGGAGCGCCTGTTTTCCCCAATTTGGAACGCCCAATTCCCAAAGCGCTCTAAGTCCTCGTGGTGGCGTAGTGACACTCAAGCTGGGTGGTGGAGGACGAATCCCAGTTGCCTCCTCGTCTGAGACCGTCAGTCCACGCATCTGATCACGTGACTTGTTGAGCGTGTTACCATGGAGACATAGAGCGTGTGGAGGCTTCACGCTATTCTCCGCGGCATCCACGCACAACTCACCACACGCCCCACCGGCCCAATTTGGTTGCTTAGTAGTCAAATCGGCGTATTAATCAAACTCAACAAAATGGCACAATTTCTGACACTGCATCAATGTAATAAATGTATGCTGTCAGATTAACATGTGTGTGTGTGTGTGTGTGTCTCGTCAGAAGAGAGAAGAGCGTTCGGTGAAGAACACGGCTGTCAGGGTGGTGGATTTTGGCAGTGCCACGTTTGATCACGAGCATCACAGCGGCATCGTTTCCACACGACACTACAGAGCGCCGGAGGTGATTCTGGGTAAGACAGAGATTGTGTGTCTGTGATTGACTGACAGCTGTCGTTCAGTGCGTGTGATTCTCTAACGGTGTTTCTGTAGGCATGGGCTGGAGTCACCCGTGTGACGTGTGGAGTATCGGCTGTATTCTCTTAGAATATTACCATGGAGAGACACTCTACCAGGTGTGTGTGTGTGTGTGTGTGTGTGTGAGTGAGGTTGTGTGTGAGGGTGTGTGTGAGAGTGCGTGTGTGTGTGTGTGAGAGAGCGTGAGTGCGTGCGTGTGTGTGTAGTGTGAGCGTGCGTGCGTGAGTGTGTGTGCGTGCGTGAGTGTGAGAGAGAGTGAGTGTGAGAGAGAGTGAGTGTGTGAGAGAGTGAGTGTGAGTGTGAGAGTGAGTGAGTGTGTGAGAGTGAGTGAGTGTGTGAGAGTGAGAGAGTGTGAGAGTGTGTGAGAGTGAGAGAGTGTGAGAGTGAGTGTGAGAGAGTGTGAGAGTGTGAGTGAGAGAGTGTGTGTGAGTGAGAGTGTGAGTGAGAGAGTGAGAGTGTGTGTGAGTGAGAGAGTGTGAGTGAGAGAGTGTGAGTGAGTGTGTGAGTGTGAGTGAGAGAGTGTGAGTGAGAGAGTGTGAGAGTGTGAGTGAGAGTGTGTGTGAGAGTGAGAGTGTGTGTGTGTGTGACTGAGAGTGTGTGAGTGTGTGTGCATGTGAGAGTGTGTGTGTGAGTGAGTGTGTGTGTGAGAGTGCGTGAGTGTGTGTGAGTGAGAGAGTGTGCGTGCGTGCGCGTGTGCGTGCGCGTGTGCGTGTGCATGAGAGAGAGTGTGAGAGTGTTAGTGTGAGAGTGCGTGCATGCGTGAGTGTGTGCGCGTGCGTGAGTGTGAGAGAGAGTGAGTGTGTGAGAGAGAGAGTGAGAGAGTGTGAGTGAGAGAGTGTGAGTGAGAGAGAGTGTGAGTGTGAGAGAGTGTGAGTGTGTGAGTGTGTGATAGTGTGAGTGTGTGAGTGTGTGATAGTGTGAGTGTGTGAGAGAGTGAGTGTGTGTGTGTGTGTGTGAGTGAGAGTGTGTGTGAGAGAGTGAGAGTGTGTGTGTGTGCGTGTGAGAGTGAGTGTGTGTGCGTGAGAGTGTGTGTGTGAGAGTGCGTGAGTGTGTGTGCGTGTGTGTGTGTGAGAGAGTGCGTGTGAGAGAGAGTGTGCGTGCGTGTGTGTGTGCGTGAGAGAGAGAGTGAGAGTGCGTGCGTGCATGCGTGAGTGTGTGCGAGTGAGTGAGTGTGTGTGTGTGCGAGTGAGTGTACGTGTGTGTGTGAGTGTGCGTGCGTGTGTGTGTGTGTGTGTGAGAGTGCGTGTGAGTGAGAGAGAGTGAGTGTGAGAGTGTGTGTGTGTGTGTGCGCGTGTGAGAGTGCGTGTGAGTGCGTGTGCATGAGAGAGAGTGAGAGAGTGTGAGAGTGAGAGTGCATGTGAGTGAGTGAGTGAGTGTGTGTGTGTGTGTGAGAGAGTGTGAGTGAGTGTGAGCGTGAGAGAGTGAGAGTGAGTGTGTGCGTGTGAGTGTGAGAGTGTGTGTGAGAGTGAGAGTGTTTGAGTGTGTCCGTGTGAGAGAGTGAGAGAGTGAGTGAGTGAGTGTGAGTGTGAGTGAGTGTGCGTGTGAGATAGTGAGTGAGAGTGTGTGAGTGTGTGCGTGTGAGAGAGTGAGTGTGAGCGTGAGAGTGAGTGAGTGTGCATGTGAGATAGAGTGTGTGAGTGAGAGTGTGTGAGTGTGTGAGAATGTGAGTGAGTGAGTGAGAGTGCGTGTGAGTGTGTGAGTGTGTGTGAGTGAGTGTGTGCGTGTGAGAGAGTGAGTGTGAGTGAGTGTGAGAGAGTGAGTGAGTGTGAGTGAGTGTGAGATAGTGAGAGTGTGTGAGTGAGTATGAGATAGTGAGAGTGTGTGAGAGAGTGTGAGTGAGTGTGCGTGTGAGATAGTGAGAGTGTGTGAGAGAGTGTGAGTGAGTGTGAGTGTGCGTGTGATAGTGTGAGTGTGAGATAGTGAGAGTGTGTGAGAGAGTGTGAGTGAGTGTGCGTGTGAGATAGTGAGAGTGTGTGAGATAGTGAGAGTGAGTGTGCGTGTGATAGTGTGAGTGTGAGATAGTGAGTGTGTGAGAGAGTGTGTGAGAGAGTGAGTGTGAGAGTGTGAGTGAGTGTGCGTGTGAGATAGTGTGTGAGTGTGAGAGTGTGAGTGAGTGTGTGAGTGAGTGTGAGTGTGTGCGTGTGAGAGTGAGTGTGTGCGTGTGATTGTGCGTGAGTGTGTGAGAATGTGAGTGCGTGTGAGAGTGAGTGTGTGAGCGCGCGAGAGTGTGTGCGCGCGAGTGTGTGTATGTGCGTGTGTGAGTGAGAGAGTGTGCGTGTGTGCGTGTGTGTGTGTGTGTGAAGCTCAGTATTAAAACAATGCAAGTCAATGAGAAGTCTCCATCATGAACGTGTGTGTCTGTGTGCGTGTGTGCGTGTGTGTTTTAGACTCATGATAACAGGGAGCATCTGGCCATGATGGAACGGGTGCATGGACCAATTCCTTCCAGAATGATCCGGAAAACAAGGTGAGAAATGCACACTGAACATTTGGTTGATCAGCTGATTAAAGTGTCCAGTGTTAAGTGTGATTTGACCTTTGCCCTCAGAAAACAGAAGTATTTTTACAGAGGTCGTTTGGACTGGGACGAGAACACTTCAGCAGCACGATACGTGAGAGAGAACTGTAGACCACTCCGAGTGAGTACGCACACACACACACACATTGTGCGTATATATGAGTGTGTGTGTGTGTGTGTGTGTGTGTGTGTAGTCAGAAATGCAGAAGAATGTTTCTGTGTAGTAAAATAATGTTAGCTCTCTCTCTCTCTCTCTCTGTGTCTGTCTCTCTCTCTCTCTCTATCAGCGATATGTGTTGAGTGAGTCAGAGGAGCATCATCAGTTCTTTGATTTGTTGGAGGATTTGTTGGAATATGAACCGGATCGGCGTGTGTCTCTCTCCAACGCGCTGCGTCATCCGTTCTTCAGTCCGATCCGAGATGCTGAACACCACCAGCAGCAGCCGTGACCTCTGACCTCTACCTCAGAGCAGAGCACACTGAATGGACTTTCCTTGCTCCATCCCAGCCGTTCTGTTTGGACACGCTGGATTCTGTGGAACTGCTTGGAATCGGACGGCAGAAGAATTGTGATTGACACTTTGGTCATCCAATCAGAGTTCAGCTGCCGATGATAATGACGTAATGATGGAGAGACACACTGGATGAGCTCTGCTCACTGCTGGTTGGTGGATTTGAGCTCGGGGACGGCCAGGAGAATCAGACGGACTGCTTGGCAAGCTCCCTGATTGGTCTGTGATCCTTTGACGGACAGCTATAAGGCGGGTCTCAGAGAGGAACATCTTAAAGTTGATGTGGGACTGTCACGGACGCGCACACACACACACACACACACACACACACACACACACACACACACACACACACGGTTACATTCACTAGATAGTATCTGCCTTGGATTTCAACTGTTGCACATATTGTTCTCACACAGTATTTATTTTAAGAGTTTTGTTGTTTTGTATGAGATGAATATAGTTGTATATAAAGTAAATGTTCTCTATAATAAAAGATGTTTCATATGAAGTGTTTTCACCTATTTTGAGGTTATTATTCATTAGTTTGAGCTGCTTCACACACACACAGACACTCACACACTCACACAGACACTCACACAGACTCACACAGACACTCACACACTCACACAGACACTCACACACTCACACAGACACTCACACACTCACACAGACACTCACACACTCACAGACACTCACACAGACACACACTCACACAGACACTCACACACTCAGACAGACACAGACTCACACAGACACTCACACACACACAGACACTCACACAGACACACACTCACACAGACACTCACACACTCACACAGACACACACAGACACTCACACACTCACACTAGACACTCACACACTCAGACAGACACAGACTCACACAGACACTCACACACTCAGACAGACACAGACTCACACAGACACACACACACACACAGTTTGCTCACAAGAGCTGTTGAAATCATTTCCTCTCATTGGCTGGCTGGAAACGTCCTGGAGCCGTCGGCACCGGTCCAGGCTGATCCGGACGAGTGTTTCGGAGGAAGAACTACTCTCAGGATTTGGCAAAGTTTGTCAGGTTAGTGACGTCAGATCTCTCAAAGGTTTTCAGAGGTTTGTTTGAGACACTTTGTAGCAAATAAACTTTATATTCACAAGCGGAGTGAATCTTATATATATATATATATATATACAGCTGGTGACTGACACTGCTGTGAAATGAGTGCTGCTCTATTATACAGCGCAACAGTCTTGGGAAATTAAAATCACATTCATTTTCTCTGTAGGCGAATTAATGCTTAAAGGGACAGTGCAAACAAAAATTATATCTGCCTTTATGTGCTTTTTGGAGCTTCAAAGTTCTGGTCACCATTCACTTGCATTGTATGGACCAACAGAGCTGAAATATTCTTCTAGAAATCTTAAAAAGAAAGTCACACACATCTGGGATGGCATGAGGAGATGATGAGAGTATTTTGGGGTGCACTGTCCCTTTAATAAAAGCGTTCAGATGTTTGTGTGATATACTGTATTTATTTGCTTCTGTTGATGCCATCGGTCTGTGTTATTTAAACTATAAAAAAGTCCCGTTTAATAGCAGAATTCCTGGTGAAGAACTACACTACCCATAATCCTGAAGAGAAAGATCCACCAATCACATCAAAAGAGCTTTGTAGCTCCGCCCACTCCCATAATGCACTGTGAATGACGCAATCAATACCCCTCAAACTACTGATATGATTACCCATATTTTGAAGCTTAATTAACAACTTTAAATCAGTAGTTTTTTATATAGCTATATTTTATATCACAGAACAGTCTTTTGTGTCTGAAATATGGTGTGATTAAGAGAATGTTAAACCGAGGACACGCGTGTTTCTGTCAGTGTGACCTCAAACAACATTCTTCTGCATTATAGCAGACCTGTCTCTCTGTCTGTCTGTCTGTCTCTTCACATGCGGTCACTGATCTCCTCTCAATCTTTTAAGCAGCTCAGATGCTCACACACACTCACACACACACACACACACACACACACACACACACACACACACACTCATACTCACACACACACTACTCACACACATACTCACACACACACTCATACTCTCACACACACACACTACTCACACACATACTCACACACACACTCATACTCTCACACACACACATACTCACACTCACACACACACACACTCATACTCACACACACACACACACTCATACTCACACACTACACACTCACACACACACTACACACACACACTCATACTCACACACACACTCTCACACACACACACTCTCACACACACACTCACTCACACACATACTCACACACACACACGGTCAGTATTTGCTCTTGTCTCTCTGTTGTGGCTCTTTTGTCTTTAATTCATTGTGTCCTCACCTGTCAGCTGATGAAGGCCACTTCAGGGTCACTGATAACGCACACAGACGGGCATCATTCTTCATCACTGACCTTCCTCTTCACATCCCTCTCTCCCGTCCTCTTGCTCTGAAACACAATATTCTCATGTCGTCTGTCTTTTCTAACTACAGGTACTTTTCAAAAGCTTTTATTTTGTGAAAATGTTCAAGAATTCACCAACTGCATATTGCCTGCACCACCACCACCATCAGTACTGAGTAATGACATGTCGTCTTAATGACATTTACCAACGTTTCTTGTAGGGAAAATACTGGTTATAAGTAGCTCTGGGAAGCATGACCAATACCTCATATCACCTTATGAATCATGTTATATCATGAAACCTCACCATAATGCCACATTTCAATGTGAAATGTTGTTGACCAATATAAATGTTATTATTAAAACTTTCCTTAAGAAACTACATCTTTTCAAAGCAATGCAACAAAAATAAATCTTATCGGCTCTTAATTATTTAAGTTATCTCTGTAGAGGATTGTGGTGGTGGGGGCATGGTCGAACTTGTTACATTGTTGCCGAAACTCGAGAGCAAGGGGGAAGAACACCGCCATGGATACCTCACCTCCGGAGGATGTGTTCAAGACCCTCGCCAGCATCCACCAGTCACAGCATCAGGCCCTCCTCAAGCTGCGTCCAGAGCAGGAGCAATGGGTCATCGTGCTCTTCCGGGCCCAAATGGAGGACGGGCAAGTGCTCCGTAGTTTGCTGCCCCAGGAGGGGGCTGCCGCTGCGACCCGGGACCCTGCGACCACCCCACCCCATGTTCCGCTGGTCAAGACAATCCGGAGGTCTTCATGGAGCTCTTCGAATGGATGGCGGGGGCATGCGGTTGGCCGAGCACCCAGTGGGCGGTCCACTTGTTACCACTGTTGTCCGGTGAGGTCCAACTTGCGGCACAGGTGTTACCAGAAGAGTACCTCCTGGTGTATGCCAATTTAGAGAAAGCCATCTTGGAATGGGTCGCCCGGACACCAGAGCAACAGCGTGGACGCTTCATCTTGCTGACCCATGGCGAGCACGGTCACCCATTTGCCTTCACCAAGCAGCTCCGGGACTCCTGCCAGAGGTGGTTGCTGACTGAGGAATGCAACGTCGGGATTGTGATTGACCTCGTGGTACTGGAGCAGTTTATTGCTCTACTTCCAAGAGGGACGGCGGAGTGGGTCCAGTGCCACCACCCGGCGTCGATACACACGGTCATCCAGCTGGCCGAGCACCATATCGCTACGTATTCGGGAGCTGGCGAGAACCAGTATCCTTTTTTTTGTCCACTCTATCCTGTCTCCCCTCACTCTCTTCCCTCCCCTTCCACCTGTCCTGTTCCTCCTCCCTGGAAATGGGCAGTTCCCCCTCCCAAACTGGTTTCGGGAACTGTACAACCCACCAGTTTCCCCTGTCCCTCTCGGCTCTCATTCCCAAACTGGTGAATCCGCCGCCGTGGGCGAGAAGTCTGGGCCGGTTTCCTGGAGCTGCGGCAAGCCCAGGCATTTCCAGGCCCAATGCCCTGTGATGAAGGTGGTGATGTACTGCATACCTGTGAGTATTATGGGGGTACATACCAGGCCTTAGTGGATTCGGATTGTAACCAAACCTCCATCCATCAATGCCTGATTCAAGATGAGGCTTTGGGAGCTAACCCACTTACCCACCTCTTAGAATAGAATCTGGGTACAGATTGGCCAGCATTTTTAGCCTTATTCAGGGAAATTTGTGTGGATGGGTCCTGTAACAAAGCATCTTGGAGTATGGTGTGTGGTGCGCTGGCTGGCTGGGGAGGTCGGAGCCAGGACTGTCTATGTCAGCTCCGCATCAGGATGACGTAAGGGAGGGGGAAGTCTTGGCTTCCCCAGCCCTTAGATGATTCCCTGTAGGTGATGCCCATCTGGAACAGACAAGACGAAACCCTTAGGCACGCATTTGACCAAGTGAATGTGATTGATGGTCAACGTCTTCAGCCAGACATTGCACTCACTATTAAGGATCGGTTGTATCGAGTGATGCAGGACGCTCAGACAGAGGAGGATACAACACAATTGTTAATACCGAAGAGCCGTCGGGAAATGCTGTTCCATCGGATCATTATAATCCTTAGGACAAGCGAAAACATGACCACCTAATGGCCCATTTCTATTGGCCGGGCACCCGCGGGGTTGTCCGCAGGTCATGTGCAGCATGCCGCGAATGTCAGCTGGTTAATCTGCCAGCCACCCCAAGAACACCATTGCGCCTGCTTCCATTAATTGAGGTCCCCTTCGAAAGAATTGGCATGGACCTCGTCCGGCCATTAGAGCGGACGGCACGTGGGAATCACTTTGTGTTGGTTCTGGTGGAATACACAATGGGATATCCGGAAGCAGTGCCTCTGCACACCATCTCCACACGTAGTGTTGTGGAGACACTCTTCAGAATAATCTCCTGAGTGGGGACTCCGAAAGAAATCCTCACTGATCATGGACACTATGTGAACTGTACGAATTATTGGGGATTAAATCTATTCATGCCAGCGTTTATCACCCTCAAACAGATGGCTTGGTCGAATGATTTAATGAGACCCTGAAAAATATGATTTGTAAGTTCGTTCACAGCGATGCAAAAAATTGGGATAAGTGGCTCGAACCTGTATTATTAGCAGTTCGAGAGGTCCCACAAGCCTCCATGGAATATTCCCCATTTGAATATGGCGTGGCGTGCTAGATATCCTATGTGAAAATTGGGAGGAGGGACCATCAACTAGTAAGAATGAAATTCAATACATTCTTGACCTAAGAGCAAAACTCCATACTTTGGGGCAACTACCACAGGAGAATTTGCTCCTGGCTCAAGAATGGCAAAGCCGTGGGCCTGGGTAGCACAGTGGTAAAGACGCTGGCTATCACCCCTGGGGTTCGCTATGCCAGGGCGTGCTGAGTGACTCCAGTCAGGTCTCCTAAGCAACCAAATTGGACCGGTTGCTAGGGAGGGTAGAGTCACATGGGGTAACCTCCTCATGGTCACTATAATGTGGTTTGTTCTCTGTGGGGCGTGGGGTGAGTTGAGTGTGGATGCCGTGGTGGATGGCGTGAAGCCTCAACATGTCTCCGTGGCGACTCGTTCAACAAGTCATGTGCTAAGATGCGCGGAGATTCGTCCTCAGCCACCCGGATTGAGGCGAGTCACTATGCCACTATGATGACTTGAAAGCGCATTGGGAATTGGGCATTCCAGATTGGGTGAAAAGAAGGAACAACCCCCCCCCCCCCACCGGGATATAAAGTTCTTGAATTACTCCCCACATCAAGCTCCAAATTACTCGCCAAGTGGCTAGGGCCCTTTTGAGGACGCATGGTGAATCTGGGAACTCGACTATGAGGTTAAGTGAACGGGTAGGGGCATGGAACGTCAGATATACCACCTCAACCTCGAAGAGAGACAGTCTCCGTCACGTTGCGATAATAACATAAATCCAGTGGCAAATCTGAACACAGCCTGTCAAGAACATGTTCAGGTCTCTTTACAGTAATGAGAACAGAATGTGATTTTGTTTGACTCATTTTAGGTCACGGGCCAGATTGGGCAAAGTGTCATCTCATGCAGGACAAATTGTTAAGGCTATACACGTACAGTATGTCCAGAAAACACTGCATGTCACTCAAATAAAGGTTTTAACTGTAGCTCAAGTGGTGCTAGAAACACGCCAAGGTCAGGGAACACACACACTGAAGTGTGGACGTGATCACTGTGAGTTAAAGTGCTTTCACATGTTCATTAATTAATAAAACACCTAAAGACAAAGTTTCTGACACAAACACTCTTTTATATGTGCAGTGTGTCTCTGCATGTGCGTGTGTGCATGTGTGTGTGTGTGAGTGTGAGTGTAAGAGAGAGAGATTGTGTGTGTGAGAGTGTGTATGTGTGTGTGTGTGTGTGTGTGACGTGTGTGTGACGTGTGTGTGTAGTGTGTGTGATGTGTGTGTGTGTGTGTGATGTGTATAGTGTGTGTGTGTGATGTGTGAGTGTGTGTGTGGAGTGTATGTGTGTGTGTGTGTAAGTGTGTGAGTGTGTGTATGTGTGTAGTGTGTGTGTGTGTGTGTATGTGTTAAATGTGTGTGTGTGTGTGTGTGTGTGTGTGTATAGTGTGTAGTGTGTGTGTGTGTGTATAGTGTGTAGTGTGTGTGTGTGTGTAGTGTGTGTGTGTGTGACGTGTGTCTGTGTGTGTGTGTGTGACGTGTGTGTGTAGTGTGTGTGATGTGTGTGTGTGTGTATTGTGTGTGATGTGTATAGTGTGTGTGTGTGATGTGTGAGTGTGTGTGTGTGTGTATGTGTGTGAGTGTGTGTGTGTGTGTGTGATGTGTGTGTGTGTGTGTGTGTGTGTGTGTGTGTGTGTGTGATGTGTATAGTGTGTGTGTGTGATGTGTGCATCTGTGTGAGTGTGTGTGTGGAGTGTATGTGTGAGTGTGTGTAAGTGTGTGAGTGTGTGTATGTGTGTAGTGTGTGTGTGTGTGTGTGTGTGTATGTGTTAAATGTGTGTGTGAGTGTGTGTGTGTATAGTGTGTGTGTGTGTGTGTGTGTGTATAGTGTGTGTATAGTGTGTGTGTGTGTGTGTGTGTATAGTGTGTGTGTGACGTGTGTGTGTGTGTGTGTATAGTGTGTGTGTGAGTGTGTGTGTGTGTCTGTGTGTATAGTGTGTGTGTGTGTGTGTATAGTGTGTGTGTGTGTGTATAGTGTGTGTGTGTGTGTGTGTGTATAGTGTGTGTATAGTGTGTGTGTGTGTGTGTGTGTATAGTGTGTGTGTGACGTGTGTGTGTGTGTGTGTATAGTGTGTGTGTGAGTGTGTGTGTGTGTCTGTGTGTATAGTGTGTGTGTGTGTGTGTGTGTGTGTGTGTGTGTGTGTGTGTGTGTGTCTGTGTGTGTGTGTATAGCACGTGCATATGCTCCTGTGGTGTGTAATGAGATTTCCTCTCGTTAAGTCTTTAGAGTAATAATCAGACCCTGCACTCGACCTGAGATCTGCTGTGCACAGAACAACCAGACGAGACAGAGCACACCAGTCCACATGATCCGAAGAATATTCCGATCATCCTGATGCTGGAGAGGGAAAACTGAAGCGTTTGTCCTGTACTGATGTTTGGGAGTCACAGATGTCTATGATTGGACAGAATCAAGGACTTGCGTGTCGCTGCAGGTACAAACGTGTTTTTCTACTTAATCAAATGTTTGTCTCTCTGGAATACTCGTCTGTGATTGGTTAATGGTGCTATATGTTGAATAAAGTCACGGTTAAAGTGTGTTTAAGGCATGGCATGAGTGTCTATATTTAGTCTAAAGTGCGTTCAGGTCATTTTATTAATAATGTATAAATAATTTATTTTTAGCATGACAGGAACACTGGATTGACCTATCAGCATCCAGGATCCTGTTTTATAATTTGTGTTAATAAAAATTTATTGTGTTCTGTGTGTGTGTGTGTGTGTGTGTGTGTGTCCTTGTCCTTGCAGATTTCAGTCAGTCTGAGTCAGTCCATCTGTTCCGCATTTGTGTGTGTGTGTGATCTGTAAAACCAGGTCACTGTCTCATTTAGAACACACACACACTTGCACATCTCACACACACTCATAGTCACACACATCTCACACACACTCATAGTCTCACACACATCTCACACACACACACACACACACTCACATACACAATTACACACATACATACACACACACACACAGATCATGAGGTGTCTGGACTGGTTTCACTCTCACACACGCAGCTGATATCTCGTCATTATAAACACAATATCGACACATTAACCATCGCCATGGAGACAGCGGTGATGAAATCTCTTCTGGCCCCCGTTAAGACCCTCAAACACTGTGTGATGGGAGAGGAGGAGGAATCCAGCTGGACCAAACGCGGGTCAAAGGGCCGGACCGGTGCGCCCCGCCCCAATCATGCGCTGGACCCGCATCTGCTGCGATCCTATCAGGCCGACCTGGAGAGAGAGAGGTGACATCACGATGACATCACGACTGCTTACATGAACACCTGCTGATCCGCACGAGTGTATCACAGTAAAGACAGTGAGACTCAGAGCAGGTGTTCATTATTTTCCACATACACTTTTCAAGCTGAACATTTGAGTTTGAACATCAAAGTGTGTTTGATCACTGAAAACGAAACATCTTCTGGCGTCACATGACCCGTGATTAATCTAAAGGTTGTTGGAGCATCTGTTAAAACTCTCATCGTCTCCTTCTCCGTCTTTAGGAAGTCACGCGAGGCGATGAATGCTCAGAAGAACGCGGAGAGAGCCGTGATGAGGGCGCATTTCAGGAGGAAGTACCAGCTGTCAAAGGTCAACACAAACACACATCCATTCACAGGAAGTGATGTCATTAGTACCTGTTGCTTCCCGCTTTTGCCTGTTTACAGCTTTACGATGTAGCAGTATTGATCATTACTGACCCTGAAGCGCTCCGTTGTGTATGTATGACACTGTTACATTCAAAAAGTGTCTTTGAGTTTATGTAACAATAATGAGTTATAATGGACACTCAGACAGAAACCGATGGGCATGAAGGCCGGGTCATGCCCGATAGAACTAGGTCGCGAGTACAAGCGGCCGAAATGGGCTTCCTCGGAAGGGTGGCGGGCTTCTCCCTTAGGGATAGTGTGAGGAGCTCAGTCATCCGTGGTTTGGGCATCTGGTAAGGATGCCCGCTGGGCGCCACCCTAGGGAGATTTTTCAGGCACGTCCAGCTGAGAGGAGGCCTCGGGGAAGACCCAGGACTAGGTGGAGAGATTACATCTCCACACTGGCCTGGGAATGCCACGGGGTCCCCCAGTCAGAGCTGGTTAATGTGGCTCGGGATAGGGAAGTTTGGGGCCCCCTGCTGGAGCTGCTGCCCCCACGACCCAACTTCGGATAAGCGGTTGAAGATGGATGGATGGATGGCCCTTATAAGGAGTCAAACCCAGACACTCTTGTATCACCCGCAGTAGCGGTTCTGGCTTGTTTGGCACCCTGGGCGAAACCCGCTTCAACACGCCCCCAAAGTTGTGGGTGGTTGGTGTGACGCAGGTGCTTTTTAGATCATGGGATAATGTATTTTATGTATGTCTTTAAACTTTGTGAGCATGTATTTCTGCTTCTGTTCACTACATCTCACTTTGAAAACTCTTATTTTATGCCACCAGATGGCAGTAAACACAGAAACAATCATTTGTCCTCTATCAGCTTCCATCACAATACACAGATGTGAACTGTAGGTGGCGCTCTAACACGTTCCATCACAATACACAGGTGTGAACTGTAGGTGGCGCTCTAACACATTACATCACAATACACAGGTGTGAACTGTAGGTGGCGCTCTAACACATTCCATCACAATACACAGATGTGAACTGTAGGTGGCGCTCTAACACGTTCCATCACAATACACAGGTGTGAACTGTAGGGGGCGCTCAAACACGTTCCATCACAATACACAGATGTGAACGGTAGGTGGCGCTCTAACACATTCCATCACAATACACAGATGTGAACTGTAGGTGGCGCTCTAACACGTTCCATCACAATACACAGATGTGAACTGTAGGTGGAGCTCTAACACATTCCATCACAATACACAGGTGTGAACTGTAGGTGGCGCTCTAACACGTTCCATCACAATACACAGATGTGAACTGTAGGTGGCGCTCTAACACATTCATCACAATACACAGATGTGAACTGTAGGTGGCGCTCTAACACATTCATCACAATACACAGATGTGAACTGTAGGTGGCGCTCTAACACATTACATCACAATACACAGATGTGAACTGTAGGTGGCGCTCTAACACATTCCATCACAATACACAGATGTGAACTGTAGGTGGCGCTCTAACACATTCCATCACAATACACAGATGTGAACTGTAGGTGGCGCTCTAACACATTCATCACAATACACAGATGTGAACTGTAGGTGGAGCTCTAACACATTCCATCACAATACACAGATGTGAACTGTAGGTGGCGCTCTAACACGTTCCATCACAATACACAGATGTGAACTGTAGGTGGAGCTCTAACACATTCCATCACAATACACAGATGTGAACTGTAGGTGGAGCTCTAACACGTTCCATCACAATACACAGATGTGAACTGTAGGTGGAGCTCTAACACGTTCCATCACAATACACAGATGTGAACTGTAGGTGGCGCTCTAACACATTCCATCACAATACACAGATGTGAACTGTAGGTGGCGCTCTAACACGTTCCATCACAATACACAGATGTGAACTGTAGGTGGCGCTCTAACACGTTCCATCACAATACACAGATGTGAACTGTAGGTGGCGCTCTAACACATTCCATCACAATACACAGATGTGAACTGTAGGTGGCGCTCTAACACATTCCATCACAATACACAGATGTGAACTGTAGGTGGCGCTCTAACACATTCCATCACAATACACAGATGTGAACTGTAGGTGGCGCTCTAACACGTTCCATCACAATACACAGATGTGAACTGTAGGTGGCGCTCTAACACATTCATCACAATACACAGATGTGAACTGTAGGTGGAGCTCTAACACATTCCATCACAATACACAGATGTGAACTGTAGGTGGCGCTCTAACACGTTCCATCACAATACACAGATGTGAACTGTAGGTGGAGCTCTAACACATTCCATCACAATACACAGATGTGAACTGTAGGTGGAGCTCTAACACGTTCCATCACAATACACAGATGTGAACTGTAGGTGGAGCTCTAACACGTTCCATCACAATACACAGATGTGAACTGTAGGTGGCGCTCTAACACATTCCATCACAATACACAGATGTGAACTGTAGGTGGAGCTCTAACACGTTCCATCACAATACACAGATGTGAACTGTAGGTGGCGCTCTAACACATTCCATCACAATACACAGATGTGAACTGTAGGTGGCGCTCTAACACATTCCATCACAATACACAGATGTGAACTGTAGGTGGCGCTCTAACACATTCCATCACAATACACAGATGTGAACTGTAGGTGGCGCTCTAACACATTCCATCACAATACACAGATGTGAACTGTAGGTGGCGCTCTAACACATTCCATCACAATACACAGATGTGAACTGCAGGTGGCGCTCTAACACGTTCCATCACAATACACAGATGTGAACTGTAGGTGGCGCTCTAACACATTCCATCACATTATACAGATGTGAACTGTAGGTGGCGCTCTAACACATTCCATCACAATACACAGATGTGAACTGTAGGTGGCGCTCTAACACGTTCCATCACAATACACAGATGTGAACTGTAGGTGGCGCTCTAACACATTCCATCACATTATACAGATGTGAACTGTAGGTGGCGCTCTAACACATTCCATCACAATACACAGATGTGAACTGTAGGTGGCGCTCTAACACGTTCCATCACAATACACAGATGTGAACTGTAGGTGGCGCTCTAACACATTCCATCACAATACACAGATGTGAACTGTAGGTGGCGCTCTAACACATTCCATCACAATACACAGATGTGAACTGTAGGTGGCGCTCTAACACATTTCACCCCTCACAGATGTGCTCGTCCATAGACATTCAGTCTAATGTTCAGTTCAAGCAACACCCTCATTATTACATTGAATATCTCGTCCTCTGAGTGGACTACAAGCTCAATCCAGGTGTCTTTAGGAAGCTGAGATCCTCTTTGTGATGCTTTCGATCATCAATAGTCGAAAAGATGTTTTTCTGAGGATTTGTTTGACAGTTTTTAGATCATGGCATAATGTTTGTTTATGTCTGTCTTTAAAATCCCTCAGAATGTCAAGGACACGGAGCAGCGGCGAGCGGTGAGGGGGAAAGTGGCTCTCCCCCGTGAACTGGCTCAGATGGTTCATCCCGAAGCTCCAGATAAAGACGACAGCTTCGGTCTGCTCGGCGCGTTCCAAAGCCTCGTTTTCACCCGCAACAAACGGACCGAAATGCCCACAGCTGCCACCACAGAGCCCTGCAAAGTCATGTGACCTCTCCACGCGCTCAACTGCACACAATCACGTAATCTGTGGGAGCGTTTGTGTGTGGCGGGACATTTCACACGCTTGCGTTGCGATACGGGATTACAGTAGATTAAGATCTTTGTGTTTCAAATGTTACACTTTGTTTTGATGTATAAATGTAACAATGTCACTCATTTTACACTCACACTTCATTCATTGTTTCCCGTGTTTTACATATTAACATATTAGTTTTGTGCTTTTTATTTACGGTATTTATGATTTATGCATTTCATGATTGATTGCATATTTTGTTCTGTGCATCCAAGATATCACACTGGATTATTCACCCAAGCAAGCTCACAGACAAGTCAACAATGTCTAATTTTTTAAAAACCATCCTACGGTAAAAGCAGATATAATGTTTTTTTGTTGTTGTTGTTTTCTCCCCAATATGGAACGGCCAATGCTCAATGTGCTCCAAGTCCTCATGGTGGCGTAGTGACTCGCCTGGTGGAGGACGAATCTCAGTTGCCTCCGCGTCTGAGACCGTCAATCCGCGCATCTTATCACGTGACTTGTTGAGCGCGTTACCATGGAGACGTAGCGCGTGTGGAGGCTTCACGCTATTCTCCACGGCATCCACACACAACTCACCACACGCCCCACCGAGAGCGAGAACCACATTATAGTGACCACGAGGAGGTTACCCCATGTGACTCTACCCTCCCTAGCAACCGGCCAATTTGGTTACCCCATGTGTCTCTACCCTCCCTAGTAACCGGGCCAATTTGGTTACCCCATGTGACTCTACCCTCCCTAGCAACCGGCCAATTTGGTTACCCCATGCGAGTCTACCCTCCCTAGCAACCGGGCAATTTGGTTACCCCATGTGACTCTACCCTCCCTAGCAACCGGGCCAATTTGGTTACCCCATGTGACTCTTCCCTCCCTAGCAACTGGGACAATTTGGTTGCTAAGGAGACCTGACTGGAGTCACTCAGCACGCCCTGGATACAAACTATCAAACTAGCAAACCGCAGGGATTGTAACCAGCATCTTTACCCCAAATATAAAGTTTTTAACTATTTGGGACTTACAGCAGCAGTGAGAATCGCATAACAGACATTTGTATTTCACTTTGTGATTCTTTTGAAAGTCTTGAACTGTGTTATTAGCGCAACAGAATAAACTGTACAGTCACATTCCTGAGAATAAGAGCTTTCATTTGATATATGACATGTCTAAGTGCAATGTGAAATAATTTTATATGTTAATGTTTCACTGTTTACTATAGGGGGCGCTATTTAGTCGCGCGGAAGTTTTCACTGTATATTTACTTGTTTCAGGTATCAATTGTAAAAGTGGTTCGCTATGAAAAGTTTCCACATATGCCTAATTTTTATATACGATGACTTTCGACATTTCATGCGTAATGTTTTCCACGATATAACGCGCCTAAAAGTTCCATCTGTTTAGATAACCGTAGTTTTTAGTTTCTTCTCCTGATGTTTCTGACTGTATGTTTTCAGACTTGCAGATGTGATATTAAAATGAGCAAATGATGTTTGTGTTTCTTTGTGCATCTCTGAGTGAGGGAGTGAGCGTGAGCTCATTTGACCCCGTGTCTAAAAAATAAACGGATGTGTTGACTTTCTCTTGACCTTTGACCTGTTGCGACAATAACTCATGTCTGCCGTGTGAGAGGTCATGGCGCCGAGGATGACGGTGTGTGTTAAGATGCTGCAGGAACACAGATGTGTGTTAAAGAGCTGCAGAAGACATCGAGAGCGACAGAAGCAGCATGATGTTGTCTCGCTCGCCGTGCGTCCGTCCCGTCAGCCGCTGGGATGCGGTGATGATGATGCAGCAGAGATGCAGCGGTGGCAGCGGAGGAGAACTGCGCCGCTTCCAGGAGATTCCCCATACCGGCAGCAACGGCTGGATCAACTTGCTGCGCTTCTGGAGAGACGGACGATTCAAACTCCTTCACAAACACATGGAGAACACCTTCAGAGAGCTCGGGCCCATTTACAGGTAAAACATCAGAAGATCAACAATCTCAGAACTGTGACTTCTTCATGTGTAGACAAGATTCAAAAACTGTTGTGCTGTTCAAAACAAAAGGAAAAATAGAAGAACTGTGTCAATCAGAAAGAAAAGAAAACAAGACTTAAATTAAACCGTATCAAAAGGGAGAGAAGTTTTAAAAATGGAAAAGTTTGGGGGAAATTAAAGAGACAGTCATCATTTACTCACCCTCATGTCATCCCAGATGTGTGTGACTGACTTTCTTCTGCAGAACACAAATGAAGATTTTTAGAAGAATATTTCAGCTCTGTAGGTTCATACAATGCAAGTGAATGGTGACTGAGACTTTGAAGCTCCACAAAGCACATAAAGGCAGCATAAAAGTAATGTGTGTCGTATTATAGGTGTGGGTGAGAAACAGATCAATATTTAAGTCCTTTTTTACTATAAGTTCTCCTCACTGACCAGTAGGTGGCAATATGCAGCTAGAATCAAAAAACACAAAGAATGTAAAAGTGAAAGTGGAGATTTATTGGGGAAAAAGGATTTAAATATTGATCTGTTTCTCACCCACACTTATATCACTTCTGAAGGCATGGATTAAACCACTGGAGTCTTCTGGATTACTTTTATGCTGCATTCAAGGCTGGATTTGTAATCTGGCATACTGGACATTTTCCCGGGGGGGCCGATTCAATTTAGGCCCAATCAGGGGCGGACTGGCCGAATGGGGCGCTATAAGCTAAATGAGTGGGGGGGGGGGGGGTTTCGCTGTACTTTTCTACATATCACACACACACACACTCTCTCTCTCTCTCTCTCTCTCCCACACATACACACTCTCACACACACTCTCTCACACACACGCATTGTATGGACCTACAGAGCTGAAATATTCTTCTAAAAATCTTCATTTGTGTTCTGCAGAAGAAAGAAAGTCACACACATCTGGGATGGCATGAGGGTGAGTAAATGATGACAGAACTTTCATTTTAGGGTGCACTATCCCTTTAACAGGGAGCCAGTAAAGAGATGCCAGTACGGGGGAGATATAATCACACTTTATCGACCCCTGTAAAACTCTAGCTGAGACAGGCCATTATACGAAGTCCATCGTTATAGACTGATGTCTGGCTGGCACAGGCTGCAGTTAGTAGTCATCACTCAGTGAATGATTTGAGAATGTCCCACGAATCTGTCTGTCTCTCTGTCACCTGTCTGTCTGTGTCCCTGTCAGAGAGCATCTAGGATCTCAGAACACTGTAAACATCATGATGCCGATGGATATTGGGGAGTTGTTCCGTTCTGAGGGTCTTTACCCGCGGCGGATGACTCTGCAGCCCTGGGCGACACATCGAGAGACCCGCAGACACAGCAAAGGCGTTTTCCTCAAGTCAGTGTGTGAGAATCACTAGTGTGTTACTGTTACAGTGACCTTAAAGGGACAGTACACCCAAAAATGAAAATTCTGTCATCATTTACTCACCCTCATGTCATCCCAGATGTGTGACTTTCTTTCTTCTGCAGAACACAAATGAAGATTTTTAGAAGAATATTTCAGCTCTGTAGGTCCATACACTGCAAGTGAATGGTGACCAGAACTTTGAAGCTCCAAAAAGCACATAAATGCAGCATATAAGCATTCCAGAAGACTCCAGTGGTTTAATCCATGTCTTCTGAAGTGAATGCATGAAGTATCCTGCATCCTGCATGAACAATCTGAATCACCAAAAATATAAAAGAAGAATGTGAAAGTGAAAATGGAGATTTAAAGTAAAAAAAGACTTAAATATTTATCAGTTTCTCACTTAAACCTATCATATCACTTCTGAAGACATGGATTAAACCACAGGAGTTCTTTTATGCGGCATGAGGGTGAGAAAATGATGAGAGAATTTTCATTTTTGTGTGAACTGTCCCTTTAAATACAAGTGTGATCTGCTCTCAAATGTGCTGGAGCTTTTCTCAGAACTAACTTCACTTTTCTGAGTCAGTGTATGAAATTAGTTAATATCTGTGTGTGTGTGTGTGTGTGTGTGCGTGTGTGTGCATGTGTGTGCGTGTGTGTGTAGGAATGGAGCAGAGTGGCGTTCCGACCGGCTGCTGTTGAACCGGCAGGTGATGGTCAGTTCAGCCATTCAGCGCTTCCTCCCGCTGTTGGACGATGTCGCGCAGGATTTCTGTTGTTCGCTGCGACACCGCGTGGAGACGGAGGGGGTCGGGGAGAGAGGCCGGCGCAGTATGACCCTTGACCCCAGTCCTGACCTCTTCCGCTTCGCTCTGGAAGGTCTGAAGTCATGTTTGTGATGTAATGCAAAATCTTGCCAAAAAATCTCCTCTGTCATACTGACGTTGTCATTTCCTCAAACCCCGCCCTCCGAAAACATGTGATTGACCGGGAGACTTTTTGATTGGCTAATAAAGTGTGGGCTGCTCCTCTGACTCTTGTACTGTTACAGAGACAGAATGTCGCACTTTACACTTTTATATTAAACTTCTGCACTCTCATGTAGTTTAAGAATTAAAAAGTGTGGTATCGTCCCAAATGGAACGCTTAGTTTTTTTTACTACACGGAAGCCCTCGCTGTTTAACAGCTGACAGAAGTGACATTTCAAACGCACGCGAGGTGTTGCCACTAGCTTTAGCATGTTAGCTAATGTGGTGAAGGTGAAAATTTGCTAGTTGCCACATTCACCAGTAATTATAGTCGTTTTGTCAAACCAGCATCGCTGCCTGGTAACTCCGCCCCTTCTGCTACACGCGGCAAGCCGCGAGTGCTTGAACGTGATTGAAGAAGTGCATCATCTGGGGAACTCGTAGTACACATCTAGTCGCCAGAGGTCGCTGTCGCTCGTGTAATAATAATAATAATAATAATAAGTTGCTTTGGATTAAAGAGACTTAATAATAACTATAAAATGTAAATACATTTCCAGTAATGGTGAAAATAATATCAATGTACAATGCTAACCAAAACAGCAACATTCTCTCTCTCTCTCTCTCTCTCGCTCTCTCTCACACACACTCTCTCTCTCTCCAGCGAGTTGTCATGTTCTGTATGGCGAGCGGATTGGTCTCTTCTCGTCGTCTCCGTCTGAAGAGTCTGAGCGTTTCATTTGGGCCGTTGAACGCATGTTGGCCACGACCCCCCCACTCCTGTACCTGCCCCCCCGCCTGCTGCATCACCTGCGCGCCCCCTTGTGGACTCAACACGCCACTGCATGGGACGAGATTTTCAGTCATGGTGTGTCAATCACACACACACACACACTCTCACACACACACACACAGTGTGTATATTTCAGGTGTGTAATCTGTGTGAGTGTTGTTATCTCTGCAGCTGAGGCGCGCATACAGAGGGGGTATCAGCGGCTACAGACCCGCGCTGCAGGAGCCGGAGGGGCAGCAAGAGGCACTGAGGGGCAGTTCTCAGGTGTGCTGGGGCAGTTAATGGAGGCGGGGCAGTTATCTCTGGAACTCATCCGAGCAAACATCACAGAACTGATGGCCGGCGGTGTCGATACTGTATGAACATACACACACACACACACACACTCACACACACACACACACAGAACATTCCGGGTTCAACACAAGTTCAATCAGCAGCATTTGTGTCATAATGTTGATTAATGTCGACTCGTTCCTCCTTTAAATGTGTTCCAAGTCAATGGGGTTTAATCTGTGTGTGTGTGTGTGTGTGTGTGTGTGTGTGTGTGTGTGTGTGACACTTCCAATACAAGTCAATGGTGTTTAATCTCTGTGTGTGTGTGTGTGTGTGTGTGTGTGTGTGTGTGTGTGTGACACTTCCAATGCAAGTCAATGGGGTTTAATCTGTGTGTGTGTGTGTGTGAGACACTTCCAATGCAAGTCAATGGTGTTTAATCTCTGTGTGTGTGTGTGTGTGTGTGTGAGAGACACTTCCAATGCAAGTCAATGGGGTTTAATCTGTGTGTCTGTGTGTGTGTGTGTGTGTGTGTGTGTGTGTGTGTGTGTGTGAGAGACAGTTCCAATGCAAGTCAATGGTGTTTAATATGTGTGTCTGTGTGTGTGTGTGTGTGTGTGTGTGTGTGTGTGTGTGTGAGACACTTCCAATGCAAGTCAATGGGGTTTAATCTGTGTGTGTGTGTGTGTGTGTGTGTGTGAGACACTTCCAATGCAAGTCAATGGGGTTTAATCTGTGTGTGTGTGTGTGTGTGTGTGACACTTCCAATGCAAGTCAATGGGGTTTAATCTGTGTGTGTGTGTGTGTGTGTGTGTGTGTGTGTGTGAGACACTTCCAATGCAAGTCAATGGGGTTTAATCTGTGTGTGTGTGTGTGAGTGTGTGTGTGTGTGTGTGTGTGTGTGTGTGTGTGAGACACTTCCAATGCAAGTCAATGGGGTTTAATCTGTGTGTGTGTGTGTGAGTGTGTGTGTGTGTGTGTGTGTGTGTGTGTGTGTGTGTGTGTGTGTGTGTGTGACACTTCCAATGCAAGTCAATGGGGTTTAATCTGTGTGTGTGTGTGTGTGTGTGTGTGTGTGAGACACTTCCAATGCAAGTCAATGGGGTTTAATCTGTCAACATTAAAATACTGTTTCAAAAGTATAGACACATAAACAATGTGTGTGTGAACATGATTTTACTGTGAGAATATTGCAAACTGGGATTACTGGGTTTATCCGCATTATGTCGTCATGACAACGAAATTGTAATATTTAGATAACATTATCCAGATACAATTATTAAGCCGTTTTTATCACACAAAAATCATGTTAACGCATAATATTTAATTTAGAATAATTTTGATTTGTATAATGTATCTTGCAGCTACACTATCAAAAATTATTAGAATGTTATTTTCGTATGTTTTGGCCCCATTCACTTCCATTGTAGCTGTAAACTCAACTTTTGCTCTTTTTGACAATTTGGTTACCCCATGTGACTCTACCCTCCCTAGCAACTGGCCCAGTTTGGTTACCCCATGTGACTCTACCCTCCCTAGCAACTGGCCCAGTTTGGTTACCCCATGTGACTCTACCCTCCCTAGCAACTGGCCCAGTTTGGTTACCCCATGTGACTCTACCCTCCCTAGCAACCGGAACAATTTGGTTACCCCGTGTGACTCTACCCTCCCTAGCAACTGGCCCAATTTGGTTACCCCATGTGACTCTACCCTCCCTAGCAACCAGGACAATTTGGTTACCCCATGTGACTCTACCCTGCCTAGCAACCGGGACAATTTGGTTACCCCATGTGACTCTACCCTCCCTAGCAACCTGGACAATTTGGTTACCCCATGTGACTCTACCCTCCCTAGCAACCTGGACAATTTGGTTACCCCATGTGACTCTACCCTCCCTAGCAACTGGGCCAATTTGGTTACCCCATGTGACTCTACCCTCCCTAGCAACCGGGCCAATTTGGTTACCCCATGTGACTCTACCCTCCCTAGCAACCAGGACAATTTGGTTACCCCATGTGACTCTACCCTGCCTAGCAACCGGGACAATTTGGTTACCCCATGTGACTCTACCCTCCCTAGCAACCTGGACAATTTGGTTACCCCATGTGACTCTACCCTCCCTAGCAACCTGGACAATTTGGTTACCCCATGTGACTCTACCCTCCCTAGCAACTGGGCCAATTTGGTTACCCCATGTGACTCTACCCTCCCTAGCAACCTGGACAATTTGGTTACCCCATGTGACTCTACCCTCCCTAGCAACCTGGACAATTTGGTTACCCCATGTGACTCTACCCTCCCTAGCAACTGGGCCAATTTGGTTACCCCATGTGACTCTACCCTCCCTAGCAACTGGGCCAATTTGGTTACCCCATGTGACTCTACCCTCCCTAGCAACCGGGCCAATTTGGTTACCCCATGTGACTCTACCCTCCCTAGCAACTGGCCCAATTTGGTTACCCCATGTGACTCTACCCTCCCTAGTAACCGGGACAATTTGGTTACCCCATGTGACTCTACCCTCCCTAGCAACCGGGCCAATTTGGTTACCCCATGTGACTCTACCCTCCCTAGCAACTGGCCCAATTTGGTTGCTAAGGAGACCCGGCTGGAGTCACTCAGCACGCCCTGTTTCACTCAGAAATACATCACATTATGGAAGGACGGTGCACTCAGTCATTTCTTCCTCCTTGAACAGTTTTCTGGGTTGGCATGGGTCTAATTTGGCTCCACCAATGATGATGTCATATCAACCAGAGGAACATCAGCAGAAATGACTGAATGCATCTGAGAGACCCGAAACTGCACCGTAAAATAATATGTCTGTCTGTCTCTCAGACGGCTGTCCCGCTGCAGTTTGCCCTCTTTGAGTTGGCGCGTAATACTGACGTGCAGGCGAGTGTTCGAGCACAGGTGATGTCGTCATGGCAACAGGCAGCAGGAGATGCTCGTAAAGCCCTGCAGGGGGCACCACTGCTGAAAGGAACCGTGAAGGAAACACTGAGGTAAGAGCAGAGGAAGAGGACACGAGGTATACTCCCAAAAACAGTCAAAGGTTCTGCTCAGAAAAGACTGTTGAGTCACCCTCGTGTTGTTCCAAACCTGTATGACACTCTTTCCTTCTGTGCAACACAAAAGTAGATATTTTGAGGAATGTTCATGCTGCTCTTTTCCATATAATCAAAGCATGGAGTGACCAGGAGGTCAAGCTCCAAATAGGACACTATTTTCCGAGTCTTCTCGACTTTGAGTGAGAAGTCGATTCAAATTTAAGTCTTTATTAACTGAGAATCTTCCCCACCGCTGCAGCTCTCAAATCTCATTTGCACTTCCACTTATTCAACCTGGCGTGTCACGGTGCACTCTAGTTTGTGCTCAGATTCTGCCTCTTATATGTCGTCACGTTTGCTGTATGTAAAGAGGATCTCACGTGTATCATACGTGTAATGTGAGGATGTGTAATAGTGAGTGTGTTTGTGTGTTTTTAGACTGTATCCGGTGGGAATCACAGTTCAGAGGTATCCCGTGAGAGACATCGTCCTGCAGAATTATCACGTGCCAGCCGGGGTGAGACACACTGTTGGGATGGGCGATTTTTGTATAAAATACAAATACATTTACAGAAATACATTTCTGGTAGTTCTAATAAGTGCCACTAGATGGCACTGCTTGGTTTTAAATAGTAAAATAACAAACTTTTGTGTTCCTGTGAGGAACCGCTGTTGTGAAAGAGTCTTACAGTCACTTCCGGTCTGTTCTTTGATGAGTTTCCTCAATTAATATGATGATATGCTCAAATATGATTATAAGGCTGTACTTAAAGGGACAGTGCACCCAAAAATGGAAATTCTGTCATCATTTACTCACCCTCATGCCATCCCAGATATTCTGCAGAACACAAATGAAGATTTTTAGAAGAACATTTCAGCTCTGTAGGTCCATACAATGCAAGTGAATGGTGACCAGAACTTTAAAGCTCCAAAAAGCACATAAAGGCAGTATAAAAGTGGAGGAGTCGTGGTGGCGTAGTGGGCTAAAGCACATAACTGGTAGGTTGCACAACCTGAACCACAACCAGGAGGTTGCTGGTTTGATCCCCACAGACACCACCATTGTGTCCTTGAGTAAGACACTTAACTCCAGGTTGCTCCGGGGGGATTGTCCCTGTAATAAGTGCACTATACTGGTAATCAGAAGGTTGCTGGTTCGATCCCCACAGACACCACCATTGTGTCCTTGAGTAAGACACTTAACTCCAGGTTGCTCCGGGGGGATTGTCCCTGTAATAAGTGCACTATACTGGTAATCAGAAGGTTGCTGGTTCGATCCCCACAGTCACCACCATTGTGTCCTTGAGTAAGACACTTAACTCCAGGTTGCTCCGGGGGGATTGTCCCTGTAATAAGTGCACTGTAAGTCACTTTGGATAAAAGCATCTGCCAAATGCATAAATGTAAATAAAAGTAACCCACATGACTCCAGTGGTTTAATCCATGTCTTCAGAATAATTAAGTAATTTTCTACTATAAATGTTCCTCCCTGCCGAGTCAATCTCCACTTTAACTTTCACTTTCACTTTGTTGATCTTTTGTTTTTGGTGATTCAGATTCTTCATGCATATCGCACACACCTATCATATCACTTCTGAAGACATGGATTAATCCACTGGAGTCGTGTGGGTTACTCGCCTCAATCCAGGTGATGGAGGACGAATCTCAGTTGCTTCCGCGTCTGAGACCATCAATCCGCGCATCTTATCACGTGACTTGTTGAGCACGTTACCGTGGAGACAACTTTTGAGCCATTTTAAGGCAAATACACTATAATCGAAATATATACCAAATATCATCAATAGGCTGAAAAATATCGAGATGTCATTTTTGTTGTCGTGTCTTTCATTGCTAAACTGCACAGCTCTCGTATCTCATGAACCCAATAACAGTGTTGATACAGACTTCCTGATTCTGTGTGATTGTAACACATTAATACTGTTTAAAGGTACAGTACTTCAATTATTCGGTCAAGAGCAGTGAGCGGTTTCCTTGTTTTTGTTGTTTGATTCATATTAATTGGCATTCTAGTTCAGTGTGTTTACAGTGATTGTCCTGTAGTGTAATATATATGTATATATGTTTAAATGTTGATCAAACATCAGTGTCAGTGATGATCTGCAGATGTGTAATCTGATGTGTGGTGAATGTGTGCAGACGCTGGTGCAGGTGTGTCTGTATCCTCTCGGCCGCAGTCACAAGGTGTTTGAGAGTCCGGAGCGCTTCGACCCGACCCGCTGGGGAGGACCTGAGAGAGGACAGCATGGTGAGGACGTCGCTGTGGAGACGGGTTCAGGAGGGGCGTTCCGCTCTCTGGCATTTGGGTTCGGCTCCAGACAGTGTGTGGGACGAAGAATCGCAGAGAACGAGATGCAGCTGCTGTTGTTGCATGTGAGTGGCATGTGATCGAGTAATGTCATAATACATACATATATATACATACACACACACACACACACACACACACACACACACATATATACATACACACACACACACATATATACACACACACACACATATACACATACACACACACACATATATACACACACACACACACACACACACATATACACACACACACACACACACATATACACTTACACACACACATATACACTTACACACACTCTCACACACACACACACATGCACGCACACACACACAATCTACAATCACGTTATTTGTTAATCTGTACAATGATGACTTTAAAACATTACAGAGATTACAGCTTCAATCATGTGTGTTGTGAAACGCGCTGTACAAATAAAGTTATGATGTCACTGAAATACACGTCTTTTCAACACTTCTGTTTATTGGATCAATAAAGGTCATATTATGGGACTACAAGTGATTGTTTGTAACTGAATGCATGTAATCTATGTTATGTAATCAGATTACAAAAATCAAGTACTTTTAATTTGATTACATTACATTTTAAAATACTCAGAATTACATTACTGTTACTGTATATGGATTACATCAGCAATAATTACACTGAAGATGGAGCGATAATCCACATAAGTACAGAACTGACGGCATTTGTGCCGTAAAGTTTCCAGCTGGTATTATGAAAAGCAGGTGATTCACGGTATATCTGCCCCCGTTGGGACCTCCTCTTTGGGTCCCCATGAACCAGAACCAGA
>JAVLUX010000102.1:507500-515000 GCA_032164185.1 Moxostoma hubbsi
CGGGCCAATTTGGTTACCCCATATGACTCTACCCTCCCTAGCAACCAGGACAATTTGGTTACCCCATGTGACTCTACCCTCCCTAGCAAGCGGCCAATTTGGTTACCCCATGTGACTCTACCCTCCCTAGCAACCGGGACAATTTGGTTAGCCCATGTGACTCTACCCTCCCTAGCAACCGGGCCAATTTGGTTACCCCATGTGACTCTACCCTCCCTAGCAACCGGGACAATTTGGTTACCCCATGTGACTCTACCCTCCCTAGCAACCGGCCCAATTTGGTTACCCCATGTGACTCTACCCTCCCTAGCAACCGGGCCAATTTGGTTACCCCATGTGACTCTACCCTCCCTAGCAACCGGGCCAATTTGGTTACCCCATGTGACTCTACCCTCCCTAGCAACCGGCCCAATTTGGTTACCCCATGTGACTCTACCCTCCCTAGCAACTGGGCCAATTTGGTTACCCCATGTGACTCTACCCTCCCTAGCAACCGGGCCAATTTGGTTTACCCCACACACTCACTCACTCAATCACTCACACACACACACACACACACACACACATACACACACACACACACACACACGCACATACACACACTCTCAGACACACACACTCAAACCCAATTTGGGACGCCCAATCCCCAATGCGCTCTAGGTACTCATGGTGGCGTAGTGACTCTCACGAATCTCAGTTGAGTCCGCGTCTGAGACCGTCAATCCACGCATCTTATCACGTGACTTGTTGAGCGCGTTACCATGGAGACGTAGTGTGTGTGGAGGTTTCACGCAATTCTCCGCGGCATCCACACACAACTCACCACACGCCCCACCGAGAGCGAGAACCACATTATAGTGACCACGAGGAGGTTACCCCATGTGACTCTACCCTCCATAGCAACCGGGACAATTTAGTTATCCCAAGTGACTCTACTCTCCTTAGCAACCGGGCCAATTTGGTTACCCCATATGACTCTACCCTCCCTAGCAACCGGGCCAATTTGGTTACCCCATAAGACTCTACCCTCCCTAGCAACCGGGACAATTTGGTTACCCCATGTGACTCTACCCTCCCTAGCAAGCGGCCAATTTGGTTACCCCATGTGACTCTACCCTCCCTAGCAACCGGGACAATTTGGTTAACCCATGTGACTCTACCCTCCCTAGCAACCGGCCCAATTTGGTTACCACATGTGACTCTACCCTCCCTAGCAACTGGGACAATTTGGTTGCCCCATGTGACTCTACCCTCCCTAGCAACCGGGCCAATTTGGTTACCCCATGTGACTCTATCCTCCCTTGCAACCGGGCCAATTTGGTTACCCCATGTGACTCTACCCTCTCTAGCAACCGGGACAATTTGGTTACCCCATGTGACTCTGCCCTCCCTAGCAACCGGGACAATTTGGTTACCCCATGTGACTCTACCCTCCCTAGCAACTGGGACAATTTGGTTATCCCAAGTGACTCTACTCTCCCTAGCAACCGGGCCAATTTGGTTACCCCATGTGACTCTACCCTGCCTAGCAACCGGGCCAATTTGGTTACCCCATGTGACTCTACCCTCCCTAGCAACCGGCCCAATTTGGTTACCACATGTGACTCTACTCTCCCTAGCAACCGGGCCAATTTGGTTGCCCCATATGACTCTACCCTCCCTAACAACCGGGACAATTTGGTTACCCCATGTGACTCTACCCTCCCTAGCAAGCGGCCAATTTGGTTACCCCATGTGACTCTACCCTCCCTAGCAACTGGGACAATTTGGTTACTTCATGTGACTCTACCCTCCCTAGCAACCGGGCCAATTTGGTTACCCCATGTGACTCTACCCTCCCTAGCAACCGGGCCAATTTGGTTACCCCATATGACTCTACCCTCCCTAGCAACCGGCCCAATTTGGTTACCCCATGTGACTCTACCCTCCCTAGCAACCGGGCCAATTTGGTTACCCCATATGACACTACCCTCCGTAGCAACCGGGCCAGTTTGGTTACCTCATATTACTCTACCCTCCCTAGCAACCGGGCCAATTTGGTTACCCCATATGACTCTACCCTCCCTAGCAACCAGGACAATTTGGTTACCCCATGTGACTCTACCCTCCCTAGCAAGCGGCCAATTTGGTTACCCCATGTGACTCTACCCTCCCTAGCAACCGGGACAATTTGGTTACCCCATGTGACTCTACCCTCCCTAGCAACCGGGCCAATTTGGTTACCCCATGTGACTCTACCCTCCCTAGCAACCGGGACAATTTGGTTACCCCATGTGACTCTACCCTCCCTAGCAACCGGCCCAATTTGGTTACCCCATGTGACTCTACCCTCCCTAGCAACCGGGCCAATTTGGTTACCCCATGTGACTCTACCCTCCCTAGCAACCGGGCCAATTTGGTTACCCCATGTGACTCTACCCTCCCTAGCAACCGGCCCAATTTGGTTACCCCATGTGACTCTACCCTCCCTAGCAACTGGGCCAATTTGGTTACCCCATGTGACTCTACCCTCCCTAGCAACCGGGCCAATTTGGTTACCCCATATGACTCTACCCTCCCTAGCAACCGGGACAATTTGGTTACCCCATGTGACTCTACCCTCCCTAGCAAGCGGCCAATTTGGTTACCCCATGTGACTCTACGCTCCCTAGCAACTGGGCCAATTTGGTTACCCCATGTGACTCTACCCTCCCTAGCAACCGGGACAATTTGGTTACCCCATGTGACTCTACCCTCCCTAGCAACCGGCCCAATTTGGTTACCACATGTGACTCTACTCTCCCTAGCAACCGGGCCAATTTGGTTGCCCCATGTGACTCTACCCTCCCTAGCAACCGGGCCAATTTGGTTACCCCATATGACTCTACCCTCCCTAGCAACCGGTCCAGTTTGGTTACCCCATGTGACTCTACCCTCCCTAGCAACCGGCCCAATTTGGTTACCCCATATGACACTACCCTCCCTAGCAACTGGGCCAATTTGGTTACCCCATATGACTCTACCCTCCCTAGCAAGCGGCCAATTTGGTTACCCCATATGACTCTACCCTCCCTAGCAACCGGGACAATTTGGTTACCCCATGTGACTCTACCCTCCCTAGCAATCGGGCCAATTTGGTTACCCCATGTGACTCTACCCTCCCTAGCAACCGGGACAATTTGGTTACCCCATGTGACTCTACCCTCCCTAGCAACCGGGACAATTTGGTTATCCCATGTGACTCTACCCTCCCTAGCAAGCGGCCAATTTGGTTACCCCAGGTGACTCTACCCTCCCTAGCAACTGGGACAATTTGGTTACTTCATGTGACTCTACCCTCCCTAGCAACCGGGCCAATTTGGTTACCCCATGTGACTCTACCCTCCCTAGCAAGCGGCCAATTTGGTTACCCCATATGACTCTACCCTCCCTAGCAACCGGGACAATTTGCTTACCCCATGTGACTCTACCCTCCCTAGCAACCGGCCCAATTTGGTTACCCCATGTGACTCTACCCTCCCTAGCAACCGGGCCAATTTGGTTACCCCATGTGACTCTACCCTCCCTAGCAACCGGGCCAATTTGGTTACCCCATATGACTCTACCCTCCCTAGCAACCGGGTCAATTTGGTTACCCCATATGACTCTACCCTCCCTAGCAACCGGTCCAGTTTGGTTACCCCATGTGACTCTACCCTCCCTAGCAACCGGCCCAATTTGGTTACCCCATGTGACTCTACCCTCCCTAGCAACCGGGCCAATTTGGTTACCCCATGTGACTCTACCCACCCTAGCAACCGGGCCAATTTGGTTACCCCATATGACTCTACCCTCCCTAGCAACCGGGACAATTTGGTTACCCCATATGACACTACCCTCCCTAGCAACCGGGCCAATTTGGTTACCCCATATTACTCTACCCTCCCTAGCAACCGGGCCAATTTGGTTACCCCATGTGACTCTACCCTCCCTAGCAAGCGGCCAATTTGGTTACCCCATGTGACTCTACCCTCCCTAGCAACTGGGACAATTTGGTTACTTCATGTGACTCTACCCTCCCTAGCAACCGGGCCAATTTGGTTACCCCATGTGACTCTACCCTCCCTAGCAACCGGGACAATTTGGTTACCCCATGTGACTCTACCCTCCCTAGCAACCGGGCCAATTTGGTTACCCCATGTGACTCTACCCTCCCTAGCAACCGGGCCAATTTGGTTACCCCATGTGACTCTACCCTCCCTAGCAACCGGCCCAATTTGGTTACCCCATGTGACTCTACCCTCCCTAGCAACTGGGCCAATTTGGTTACCCCATGTGACTCTACCCTCCCTAGCAACCGGGCCAATTTGGTTACCCCATATGACTCTACCCTCCCTAGCAACCGGGACAATTTGGTTACCCCATGTGACTCTACCCTCCCTAGCAAGCGGCCAATTTGGTTACCCCATGTGACTCTACGCTCCCTAGCAACTGGGCCAATTTGGTTACCCCATGTGACTCTACCCTCCCTAGCAACCGGGACAATTTGGTTACCCCATGTGACTCTACCCTCCCTAGCAACCGGCCCAATTTGGTTACCACATGTGACTCTACTCTCCCTAGCAACCGGGCCAATTTGGTTGCCCCATGTGACTCTACCCTCCCTAGCAACCGGGCCAATTTGGTTACCCCATATGACTCTACCCTCCCTAGCAACCGGTCCAGTTTGGTTACCCCATGTGACTCTACCCTCCCTAGCAACCGGCCCAATTTGGTTACCCCATATGACACTACCCTCCCTAGCAACTGGGCCAATTTGGTTACCCCATATGACTCTACCCTCCCTAGCAAGCGGCCAATTTGGTTACCCCATATGACTCTACCCTCCCTAGCAACCGGGACAATTTGGTTACCCCATGTGACTCTACCCTCCCTAGCAATCGGGCCAATTTGGTTACCCCATGTGACTCTACCCTCCCTAGCAACCGGGACAATTTGGTTACCCCATGTGACTCTACCCTCCCTAGCAACCGGGACAATTTGGTTATCCCATGTGACTCTACCCTCCCTAGCAAGCGGCCAATTTGGTTACCCCAGGTGACTCTACCCTCCCTAGCAACTGGGACAATTTGGTTACTTCATGTGACTCTACCCTCCCTAGCAACCGGGCCAATTTGGTTACCCCATGTGACTCTACCCTCCCTAGCAAGCGGCCAATTTGGTTACCCCATATGACTCTACCCTCCCTAGCAACCGGGACAATTTGCTTACCCCATGTGACTCTACCCTCCCTAGCAACCGGCCCAATTTGGTTACCCCATGTGACTCTACCCTCCCTAGCAACCGGGCCAATTTGGTTACCCCATGTGACTCTACCCTCCCTAGCAACCGGGCCAATTTGGTTACCCCATATGACTCTACCCTCCCTAGCAACCGGGTCAATTTGGTTACCCCATATGACTCTACCCTCCCTAGCAACCGGTCCAGTTTGGTTACCCCATGTGACTCTACCCTCCCTAGCAACCGGCCCAATTTGGTTACCCCATGTGACTCTACCCTCCCTAGCAACCGGGCCAATTTGGTTACCCCATGTGACTCTACCCACCCTAGCAACCGGGCCAATTTGGTTACCCCATATGACTCTACCCTCCCTAGCAACCGGGACAATTTGGTTACCCCATATGACACTACCCTCCCTAGCAACCGGGCCAATTTGGTTACCCCATATTACTCTACCCTCCCTAGCAACCGGGCCAATTTGGTTACCCCATGTGACTCTACCCTCCCTAGCAAGCGGCCAATTTGGTTACCCCATGTGACTCTACCCTCCCTAGCAACTGGGACAATTTGGTTACTTCATGTGACTCTACCCTCCCTAGCAACCGGGCCAATTTGGTTACCCCATGTGACTCTACCCTCCCTAGCAACCGGGACAATTTGGTTACCCCATGTGACTCTACCCTCCCTAGCAACCGGGCCAATTTGGTTGCTAAGGAGACCTGACTGGAGTCACTCAGCACTCAGCACAGTGTGATAGTCAGCGGCATCACTCGCTGAGATACCCAGACCCACAAAATGTTTGAATATTGACATTAAAGTTTATTCTGTGAAAGTTTGACAGTAAATAACGAAGTGTTATTTGTGTTGACTATAGTAATATGGTATTTTCGTGAGAGTTAAACTCACTAAAACTAAAGAATTTGACATGACAAAATATTGATTAAATTAAAGGACATTTTCATCTAAAGTCTAAAACTGTGACTCAAACAAAAAACAAAAAAACACGGTGTGCTTCGTCACATTGGTTTCTGAAAACACACAATTTTTTTTTAAATTTTATTATTTCATATGGGTTCCGGGTCAGAAATGACCGTTCATTGGAAATGAACAGATTAAACTACAAAATACAGCAATATAAAGTGTTAAGGAGCAACACCGGTATCTGTTTGTGCTCGATTTGTGCCATTAAAAGAAACATTATAACATTCTCCTTTCTTTGTATTGAACTAAACAGTATTTGGGAGCATGAAATCGCACTGGCTAAACCGCATGTCTATCACTCTCACCCGTCTCCAGTGTTTTATAATGGGAGTGAATGGTACCTCAGATTTTAAATCCCAAAAAAGTAATCCATCTATCAAAAATGTAATCCATATGGCTCCAGGGGGTTAATAAAGGCCCTCTGAAGCGATGCGTTTGTGTAAAACAATATCCATATTTATAACTTTATAAACTATAATCACTGGCGGTAACGGCCGTCCGCGTGTTCATAAGCGAGTCGAGTTCTGGCTTATGACGTAGGAACTAGACTCGAATGAAATCGCACTGGCTAAACCGCACATCTATCACTCTCACCCGTCTCCAGTGTTTGTGCTCGCGTCTGGTTGGTGCCGTGTTTGGTTTCATTGAAGCATTAATTGTCCCCCCATCAAGCTCAAACACATCTCAACACATCAGGACATTAAAATGATTCACGATTAACGATTAATCGATTCACGATTAATCTCATGTTTTGTAGCGCGACACGTTTGAAATGACCAGACGTTGCCGCTAAATGTGTGTGTGTGCCTTTAATAAACCTCCTCAACCGTCAACAATATACCATAAGCATACCATAAACATTTATTGGCCGTATAAAAACACAACAGGCAGATTTACAGTCACAACACTTTATTTAAAACATGACGAGTTGTATAAAATATACAGAACAGTGATGAAAGTGCACTCATAGTGACTCCTGAAGACTTTAACTAAAGTTTTATATTAAACTATTTTATATAAATATATCACTGAAGGGAACGGACTGTCTCCGATGGCATAATGTGTAATAAAGTATTGTTTATAAGCGCAGGGCTGCTTTGTGTACAGGCGTTACCAGGGTAACCGCTGTATTTATGCTGCATAAGCGCCCCCTGCTGTCAGAGAGCGGATTAGCATTAGCATTCATACACTTATTCACTCAACTGGAAAACACTCTGGGCTATAAATCATTAAATAAGATATGATTCATTCTAAATGTACATACCCAGCACAGAACATGGC
>JAVLUX010000102.1:522500-530000 GCA_032164185.1 Moxostoma hubbsi
TACACTACACATAACCTACACAACACATAACATACACAACACATAACATACACATAACATAACATACAACACAACATACACATAACATAACATACAAAACACATAAGATACACTACACATAACCTACACAACACATAACATACACAACACATAACACATACACATAACATACACATAACATACACAACACATAACATACACTACACATAACATACACAACACATAACCTACACAACACATAACATACACATAACATACACAACACATAACATACACAACACATAACATACACTACACATAACCTACACAACACATAACATACACTACACATAACATACACATAACATACACAACACATAACCTACACATAACATAACATACACAACACATAACATACACATAACATAACATACAACACATAACATACACAACACATAACATACACATAACATAACATACAAAACACATAACATACACTACACATAACCTACACAACACATAACATACACAACACATAACATACACATAACATAACATACAACACAACATACACATAACATAACATACAAAACACATAACCTACACTACACATAACCTACACAACACATAACATACACAACACATAACATACACAACACATAACATACACATAACATACACAACACATAACATACACATAACATAACATACACAACACATAACATACACAACACATAACATACACATACACATACACATAACATAACATACAACACATAACATACACAACACATAACATACACAACACATAACATACACAACACATAACCTACACAACACATAACATACACAACACATAACATACACAACACATAACATACACAACACATAACATACACATAACATAACATACAAAACACATAACATACACAACACATAACCTACACTACACATAACCTACACAACACATAACCTACACTACACATAACCTACACAACACATAACATACACAACACATAACCTACACTACACATAACATACACAACACATAACCTACACAACACATAACATACACAACACATAACCTACACAACACATAACCTACACTACACATAACATACACAACACATAACATACACAACACATAACCTACACTACACATAACCTACACAACACATAACCTACACTACACATAACCTACACTACACATAACATACACAACACATAACCTACACAACACATAACATACACAACACATAACCTACACAACACATAACATACACAACACATAACCTACACTACACATAACCTACACAACACATAACCTACACTACACATAACCTACACAACACATAACATACACAACACATAACCTACACTACACATAACATACACAACACATAACCTACACAACACATAACATACACTACACATAACCTACACTACACATAACCTACACAACACATAACATACACATAACATACACATAACATAACATACAAAACACATAACATACACAACACATAACCTACACAACACATAACATACACAACACATAACATACACATAACATACACATGAATGATCTACACATAACACATAAATTACACACATGTATTTTCTCAGGCACTTTTTGAGTCTATATAGATGCATTATTTACATAATTTCATTAGTACACCCAAATAACAATAATGATATGAGACTGTTCATGTGTTAAACCTGCTATAGTTTACTTCCACATTGTTTCTTCATCAAATAAATCAATCAACCGATGAAAGATAAACTGGGTAGAACTGTAATCTGGTACGTATGTAAAGTGATCTCTTGGATTACATGTTAAAGTAATCTAACCAGAGTATTTTTGGATTACTTTTGACCTATTTCCTGTTTATTTGTTGTCACATATATTTGAGTAGGAGGAGCTTTCCGACAGTGCTTCAATGCATTTACAAAAACCTACTCAATGGATCCAGAAATGAGAGTTGATATTATTTATGTGTGTTTATTTTTCCAGTGTCAAAAACCCCCAAAACCCCAAAAACTTTAAAAGTAATTTACCCGCACTAATGCAGTCGGTTCGTCGATTTCAGTTAAGGTTAGATGAGTATTTTAAAATGTAATTTAATATAGTTACAAGTACTTTATTTTATGATTAGTAGCCTATTAATTTGTCTTGTAGCCAACCAAGCATCTGTCTCTGTTTACATTTTCAATTGAAATGTGCATTAATGGCATGATCGCTTTACTTACAGTCCTGCCCAAGCATCAATACAGAGAAAGAAGTTATGCTAATATGCTGTCAATGTATCTGTCTGTCTGTCAATCATTGTCGGTCTCTCCTCCCACCTGTGGGTCGTCATGGTGACGCGCGCTCAAACCTGAGCCGCCGGAGTGTGAGTGCACGCGGGTGAGAGGGATGCTGCTGCTGCCATGGCAACAGACCTTCATGCGCTCACAGACATTGATTTCATATTTATTTCATATCGCGTGCGTCCCTTACCGTCACGAGGGATCCGGGATGTGATGACTGCGTGACTCTGTGAGCTTAACAAGTTCACACGGGTCGTTCCAAAGGACTCGTCTGACATTTACGCCTCCTTAAATACGGGATAAAACCGCGTTAGGTGTGGAGGATCTTTGGGGTTTTGAAGAATAACGCGGCGCGCGCGCTCCGGTTCATTTCTCCGGTAATTCTCGCTTTTGTTCTCCTGTTGCGCCTCTGAATGTGTCTGAGGATGATGAAGCGCCTGATCTGATGGATTAATGCCCTGTGCCGCTTTTTCTAATTCATTCTTATATAACCGCATATGTTCAGCGGAGAGCGCGAGACATCGCCGTGATAACCGAAGGCGGAGGTCACCGAATCACGGAGCGTGTGCGGGTTATTAGGGTTCGGTATGACGATGGGTTCGCCCGGTGTCGGAAAGCTTCGGGCCTCAAGGAGAAATGATGAAGAATGATGGAGGGCGCGTGAATTGGGGCGCGTCAAGGGCGAACGGAGCGTCAGGGACGCGCGTTTATCCGGCGACTCAAGGGCGTTTGAACATTATGAGGACGCGTCGGAGGGCGGCGGGGCGACGCGTCCTCTGGAGGAAACGTCAAGGAAAATCCTTCGTTTTTTTGTCCTTCTATAAAGACCATAATGAAAAATAACAAAGACCTGTGTTTGTCTGACACGAGACTAAGGTCAGTCTAGTGTGTGTGTGTGTGTGTGTGTGTGTGTGTGTGTGTGTGTGTGAGACTCGTGCCTGGCACCGGCATGGATGGGGCAGGGGGCGGTACAGTGGGCACCGGGGGTTCTGCGGGCACAGACTCTCGGCCTACCCGTAACAGCGACCCCAAGCGGCGCAGTAAGAGCAGCCTGCCGTCTCCCGGTTATCGCCTCTCCCAGGCGTCTCTGGAGGGCGAGCCACTGCCCGGGCGACGCCGTCTGTCCGTCCTGAGCTCCACACGAGATGGTGGCCCCTTCCGTTCGGCCACGGCGGTAGGAACGCCCACCACCCCTCTGCCCCTACCGCCTCCCCCCACGGGCTCTGCCCCGCCCACCGTGCAGCGTTCCGTGGGGTTCGCCAACTCCCGTGCCGCTCTGATGTCCACCTCCTCCTCCATGGGCACCGGGATGGTCGTGGTGGCCGCCGGACACGAGACCACCACCACCACAGCGGCCGGGACCCCTGAGGCCGGACCAGGTCTGGACGGTGAGGATTACAGCTACTCGAACCAGTCCACCTTCATCCAGAGGCAGTTCGGGGCAATGCTGCTGCCCGGCGTCAACAAGTTCTCCCTCCGCATGTTCGGCAGCCACAAAGCCGTGGCACTGGAGCAGGAGCGGCTGAAATCGGCTGGAACGTGGATCATCCACCCCTACAGTGACTTCAGGTACAGAGAGACTCTTTTTCTGTCTGTGTTGAGTTAAAAGTCGACAAAATTAACTTTTTACAGATATATGCATTTAAACGTTCAGTTTGTCTTCCATGAAAACGGACCAAAAGTATTGATGACTCATCTTGCACTCACAGGCCTATCCACATTTTTATCCAATCAAATGCTCTCTGTAATGAGAATGCCCCTCCCCTTAAAAGAGCACAACAAGGCCCGCCCAATTTTTCCAAGCTAAACCAACCAGATCTGAAGTATTTGAAAATCACAAAGGTACAAGACTGTGTAGTTAATGTCTTTAAAGGAATATTCCGGGTTCAACACAAGTTCATCTCAAGTTCGACTCGTTCCTCCTTTTCTTTAAATGTGTTCCAGTGAGACACTTCCAATGCAAGTCAATGGGGTTTAATCTGTGTGTGTGTGTGTGTGTGTGTGTGTGACACTTCCAATGCAAGTCAATGGGGTTTAATCTGTGTGTGTGTGTGTGTGTGTGTGTGTGTGTGTGACACTTCCAATGCAAGTCAATGGGGTTTAATCTGTGTGTGTGTGTGTGTGTGTGTGTGTGTGTGTGTGTGTGTGTGACACTTCCAATGCAAGTCAATGGGGTTTAATCTGTGTGTGTGTGTGTGTGTGTGTGTGTGTGTGTGTGACACTTCCAATGCAAGTCAATGGGGTTTAATCTGTGTGTGTGTGTGTGTGTGTGTGTGACACTTCCAATGCAAGTCATTGGGGTTTAATCTGTGTGTGTGTGTGTGACACTTCCAATGCAAGTCAATGGGGTTTAATCTGTGTGTGTGTGTGTGTGTGTGTGTGTGACACTTCCAATGCAAGTCAATGGGGTTTAATCTGTGTGTGTGTGTGTGTGTGTGTGTGTGTGTGACACTTCCAATGCAAGTCAATGGGGTTTAATCTGTGTGTGTGTTTAATCTGTGTGTGTGTGTGTGTGTGACACTTCCAATGCAAGTCAATGGGGTTTAATCTGTGTGTGTGTGTGTGTGTGACACTTCCAATGCAAGTCAATGGGGTTTAATCTGTGTGTGTGTGTGTGTGTGTGTGTGTGTGTGTGTGTGTGTGTGAGAGACACTTCCAATGCAAGTCAATGGGGTTTAATCTGTGTGTGTGTGTGTGTGTGTGTGTGTGTGTGTGTGTGTGTGTGTGAGACACTTCCAATGCAAGTCAATGGGGTTTAATCTGTGTGTGTGTGTGTGTGTGTGTGTGTGTGTGTGTGACACTTCCAATGCAAGTCAATGGGGTTTAATCTGTATGTGTGTGTGTGTGTGTGACACTTCCAATGCAAGTCAATGGGGTTTAATCTGTGTGTGTGTGTGTGTGTGTGTGTGTGTGAGACACTTCCAATGCAAGTCAATGGGGTTTAATCTGTGTGTGTGTGTGTGTGTGTGTGAGACACTTCCAATGCAAGTCAATGGGGTTTAATCTGTGTGTGTGTGTGTGTGTGTGAGACACTTCCAGTGCAAGTCAATGGGGTTTAATCTGTGTGTGTGTGTGTGTGTGTGACACTTCCAATGCAAGTCAATGGGGTTTAATCTGTGTGTGTGTGTGTGTGTGTGTGTGTGAGACACTTCCAATGCAAGTCAATGGGGTTTAATCTGTGTGTGTGTGTGTGTGTGTGTGTGTGTGTGTGAGACACTTCCAATGCAAGTCAATGGGGTTTAATCTGTGTGTGTGTGTGTGTGTGTGTGAGACACTTCCAGTGCAAGTCAATGGGGTTTAATCTGTGTGTGTGTGTGTGTGTGTGTGTGTGTGTGAGACACTTCCAATGCAAGTCAATGGGGTTTAATCTGTGTGTGTGTGTGTGTGTGTGTGTGTGAGACACTTCCAGTGCAAGTCAATGGGGTTTAATCTGTGTGTGTGTGTGTGTGTGACACTTCCAATGCAAGTCAATGGGGTTTAATCTGTGTGTGTGTGTGTGTGTGTGTGTGAGACACTTCCAATGCAAGTCAATGGGGTTTAATCTGTGTGTGTGTGTGTGTGTGTGTGTGTGTGTGTGAGACACTTCCAATGCAAGTCAATGGGGTTTAATCTGTGTGTGTGTGTGTGTGTGTGTGAGACACTTCCAATGCAAGTCAATGGGGTTTAATCTGTGTGTGTGTGTGTGTGTGTGTGAGACACTTCCAATGCAAGTCAATGGGGTTTAATCTGTCAACATTAAAAGTATAGACACATAAACAATATGTGTGTGAACATGATTTTACTGTCATTAAATCACTTATTAACCACATCTGTGTGAAGATAGAGACAATTATACAACTCCATTGCCATGACGACGTAACGCCATAAACCATAAAATCCTAAAACGACTCTAAATATGATGATTTAAAGAACTTTACAGCTCAAATAATACATCAGTTTTATCAGTATAATGAATGTAAGTGCTTTTATACAATTATAAATATAATTTAGACATAATTTTGATCTCTGGGTGAAATATTAATTTAAAGGCTATTGGCTATTTAAAACAACCTCCACCCTTCCTCCAGACTCTGGGACCTTCATTCCAAAATGTGAGTGGTGGTGTAGTGGCTAAAGCACATAACTGGTAATCAGGAGGTTGCTGGTTCGATCCCCACAGTCACCACCATTATGTCCTTGAGCTGAGTGAGAGAGTGAGTGTGTGAGTGGTGGCGTAGTGGTCTAAAGCACATAACTGGTAATCAGGAGGTTGCTGGTTCGATCCCCACAGTCAACACCATTGTGTCCTTGGGCTGAGTGAGAGAGTGAGTGTGTGAGTGGTGGCGTAGTGGTCTAAAGCACATAACTGGTAATCAGGAGGTTGCTGGTTCGATCCCCACAGTCACCACCATTGTGTCCTTGAGCTGAGTGAGAGAGTGAGTGTGTGAGTGGTGGCGTAGTGGTCTAAAGCACATAACTGGTAATCAGGAGGTTGCTGGTTCGATCCCCACAGTCAACACCATTGTGTCCTTGGGCTGAGTGAGAGAGTGAGTGTGTGAGTGGTGGCGTAGTGGTCTAAAGCACATAACGTAATCAGGAGGTTGCTGGTTCGATCCCCACAGTCACCACCATTGTGTCCTTGAGCTGAGTGAGAGAGTGAGTGTGTGTGTGAGTGAGTGTGTGAGTGGTGGTGTAGTGGGCTAAAGCACATAACTGGTAATCAGAAGGTTGCTGGTTTGATCCCCACAGCCACCACCATTGCACTGTAAGTTGCTTTGGATAAAAGCATCTGCCAAATGCATACATGTAAATGTCTTTAAGAGATTCAATCCTGCATTTAAATGTTGCTCTCTCAAAACATTGTGTGTGTGGTCACAGGTATGATGACAGACAGGAGAGACACAGAAACAAACATATGAAAGAGTTTCGACTGAATGTTTTGTAGGTTCACAAACCTTTGATAAATGTACGGAGAGATGAAGGGAGCTTCAGTGCCGACAGACTGAACAACAGACTTTATGTGAAGGGCATTTCAGGATGTTAATGTGCCAGCTCGGCCGCTCCAGTGTCGCATTCATAAACACATAATCCAGAACGATCATGAATCAGTTCAGTTCCCTATCTGTCACTCACTCGGCGTTGTGTTGCTGTAGTGACACTAGGGGTCGCTATTGAGCCCGAGACAGCTCTGATCTTTCATAAAAGGCCAATGGGAATGAGCGAGTGGTATTT
>JAVLUX010000102.1:542500-545000 GCA_032164185.1 Moxostoma hubbsi
CCTTATAAGTGACTTTGTATTTAAAGTGAAAGAATTAGGGTTCTTAACTATGTATAAGAATGAGTATATTGCTCTCCATTCCCTCACTTTTCTTACAGGTAAGAAGAACTCAATTCTGTTGCGGAAGACCTCTCAGGGTGGATCGGTCGCAGGCAGCAGTTTGGGTCGTGCTGGAGGCAGTCGTGGTGGCGGTGCGGGTGGTGGCGGTGCGGGTAGTGCTGGTCTGGGTTCTTGTGACAGTGTTCTGGTCCAACAGATTGTAAAGCACGACAGCATGCCCACCATGCAGGACATTGCTGCTGCCACCCGAGGCAGCACCGGAGGTACGGTCTCACCCCGACCTCACCCAGTGATCTGGGCACCACTCGTCCACGCACCCCTCCAGACAGCTGCTGCGACCACCAATGTGGCCATCGCCTTGATGCATCAGCAACAGCAGCAGCAACAGTTACAGCAGCAGCTACAGCAACAACACCCTCTGGGGGCTGCTCTATTCTTGCCATCACCTCTTACCATCTCACCCTCTCCCTCGTTCTGCCCTCTATCACCTCTCCGTCCACCCATACTACACACTCGGCAGTCAATCAGCTCCATCATAGGTGTGATGGGAGGACTACCACCACGAGGAATACCATCTGCTATGACTCCTACACCCTCTACCTCCATAATGGGGCAGACTGCTGTGGGAGCGGCTTCTCCAGCCAGTGGAGGAGGTGGTATCACAAAAATTCTGCCTACACCTGCGTCGTCAGTGCCTGCACCCCTACAGGCTGGCAGAACTCTTCATTACAGTCTCCGCCTCCACAATGAGCCCACAGGAGGGACCAACACATCGCCTCTCCATAGAGTCCCTCCTCCTTTCTCAGCCGCCGCAGCGCTGTCCAGTGAAGGCTGCATTATCGGCTCTGGCCAGCAGGGGGCTAAAGAGGCTTTACTGCGTCACGTTGGAGGCGGCAGCACACAGGGTCTCCCAATGATCGGCCGGCTCACCCAGGAGGCCAGACTGCTCTCAGCTTCACAGCCAACTCTGCCTCATCGTGGCTGGGCATGTGTGCAGCCTCATCCCCCTTTCCATCGTAAAGCCTCCGGAGGAAACCTACTGCCAGCACCTTTCCTCATGACATCAGGACAGCTTGCTCGAGGAGGCAGTGCTGGTGTTCTGAGCTCGAATGCTCCACAGCCTGTTGTCACACAGACACCCCCACACACAGCCATGTTGCTGCCCTCTCAGTTGGCACATACACCTCCACCCACATCAGCTCCAGAATCTGTTCCAACACCTCATATCCCCATCTCCTATACCCCAAAACAAACCCCTCTTTCCTCCTCCAATCCCTCTTCAGTCCTTAGAGTTGCACCCTCATGTCTAGGGTTCCCTCAGCGACCCAGACCTGGCACAATGATACCGACTCCTCCGTCAACATCTCCTCCTCCCTTCCTCTGCCCTCTGTCCCCCTCTCAATCCATTTCCATGTCTCCAACCTCATCCTCTGGCCCCTCACTGGCTCAGAATTCATGTGCCAAACTCTCTCAGACACCTCCGCCACTGTCCCCGTATTCTTGCACCACCAACTCAATACCCACTGTACCTCCTTCACAAACACCCACCCAAACTAGAACTCCAACTCCTATTCAAACTCCAGTTCAAACCCCCACACAAACAAGAACAGCATCCCCTCTCCAATCGCTGATTCAAAGCTCTACCCAAACTCAAACTATCACCCAGTCTAGAACACCAGCTGCCATCCAAAGCCAGTCCCAAGCTCGATGTCCAACTCCTGTCCAAATCAACACAGCTGCACAAATTCCAACCCCCATTCAGAGTCCAATCCCCACCCCAACTAAAACTCTTGTCTCAATGCCGGTCCAAAGTGTTACAGTCCAAGTTATTGACCCTGCTCCGGCACGATCGCCAGTTTCCAGTCAAATCCAAACTTCACCTCCCATACAGACTCCAACCTCCTCCTGGACCCCAACCTCAACTCCCATCAACACCCCTTTTCAAAGCAAACCTTCAACCCCTGTCCTAACCCAGTCCCAGACTCCTGATCAAACTCTCACCACTCAAACCCTGATTCCATCTCAGCTCCCAGCTCCAAACCAGAACCACAACCCCATGCTTTAAACAACCTCCACCTGCCAGAGCCCCTGCTGATGCCTCAACATCTCCTGCACTGCCTTCATCACCTGGAACATCACAACCACGAAACACAGCTGCTACCCAGATTCAGACCTTTAATGGTCTGGCCATTTCCCATTTCTGCTTCTGATACCTCCTCATCTACATCCCTCCAGCCCACCTCCACTTCATCAAAAGAGGGACCGAAAGAGTTGGACCTGCTTCAGATGCAGAGAGACTCTGAGACTCTGAGACAAGACATTTCCTGCCAAATGTCTCTAGTCAGAGCTTTATGTTTTGTCTGTGGTTGCTGGAGGTGTAGGAGCTGAATCAGAATGAGATTGAAGCAAAGGTCAGCTGTATCAGTTCAGGCTCTGCAGG
>JAVLUX010000102.1:550000-555000 GCA_032164185.1 Moxostoma hubbsi
AGTGAAAGTGTGTGTGTGAGAGTGTGTGTGTGTGTGTCTGTGTGTGTGTGTGAGAGAGAGAATGAGTTGACTGGTTTGTGTACGTGCCATCAAACGACAATAACACCTTGTGTGTTTACAGTATCAGTGGGCATTGGCATTTTAGGCAGTGCCCGCGGGTGCCCTCATCAGTGCTAGGAAGTAACAAGCTGCACTATATGATACAGTAGCTGACGGGGGTTACTTTCTCTTTGCTTTTTTTACAGTAGTGAAGGTTTTCCAGTAACAAGCTGCACACAGCGGATGAGCAAACACAGACCGTGTGAATGGCAACAGCAGCAGGAATTACAGCAGTGATGCTGCACACTGTTCCAGATATTGTCCAGATGTGGGACTGTCCCACTACATTCAGTAGAATTGAGTGTAGAAATAAAATGAATAATATAAGCGGACTGCTTATGAAAGTGTCTCATTGGAGTATTTTAGGTTATTTTCTTCGAATTATTTCGTGCTCATGTCTGATTCACTGACAGACACACATATACAACATTATTATTATTATTATTATTATTATTTTAGAGGCTATATACTGTACCGTAATATATAGTTTTGTATTCAGACTCTGTACATTGAAAAAAGAATTGTGTTTTACTTTAATGTTTCATCTCTCTGCAGTTTTTATAATTTAATTTAATGGTATAAAATTAAGTAAAATGTACTTCATGCAGAATATAGAAGTGAACGGGCAAATATATCTTAAACATTTCAGTTCATACAATAACAGTTACTCACAAATCTGATGCACCAGGAACTTAAAGGAAACTGTAAAATATAATAAACATTTTATTAGAATATAGAAACTCATAATAAACATGTTTAATCGTGTAACATTTATCAAACGAACACCAACCAGGGGAAATATGTGTGTGTGTGTGTGTGTGTGTGTGTATGTATATGTATGGTGTATATGTATGTATATGTATGATGTGTGTGTGTATGTATGTATATGTATGATGTGTGTGTGTATGTATGTATATGTATGATGTGTGTGTGTATGTATGTATATGTATGGTGTGTATGTATGTATATGAATGATGTGTGTGTGTATGTATGTATATGTATGTATATGTATGATGTGTGTGTGTATGTATGTATATGTATGTATATGTATGATGTGTGTGTGTATGTATGTATATGTATGTATATGTATGATGTGTGTGTATGTATATGTATGATGTGTGTGTGTATGTATGTATATGTATGATGTGTGTGTGTATGTATATGTATGATGTGTGTGTGTATGTATATGTATGATGTGTGTGTATGTATATGTATGATGTGTGTGTGTATGTATGTATGTATATGTATGATGTGTGTGTGTATGTATATGTATGATGTGTGTGTATGTATATGTATGATGTGTGTGTGTATGTATGTATATGTATGATGTGTGTGTGTGTATGTATGTATATGTATGATGTGTGTGTATGTATATGTATGTATATGTATGGTGTGTATGTATGTATGTATGTATGTATGTATATGTATGATGTGTGTATGTATGTATGTATATGTATGGTGTGTATGTATGTATGTATGTATGTATGTATATGTATGATGTGTGTATGTATGTATGTATATGTATGTATATGTATGATGTGTGTATGTATGTATGTATGTATGTATGTATATGTATGATGTATATGTATGTATATGTATGTATATGTATGATGTGTGTATGTATGTATATATGTATATGTATGATGTATATGTATGTATATGTATGTATATGTATGGTGTGTATGTATGTATGTATGTATGTATGTATATGTATATGTATGTATATGTATGCCTATGTATGGTGTGTATGTATGTATATGTATGTATATGTATGATGTGTGTGTGTGTGTCAGAGTGTGTGTGTGTGTGTGTGTGTGTGTGTATGTATGTATGTATATGTATGTATATGTATGATGTGTATATATGTATGTATGTATATGTATGATGTGTGTGTGTGTGTCAGAGTGTGTGTGTCTGTGTCTCTGTGTGTGTGTGTGTGTGTGTGTGTGTGTGTATATATGTATGTATGTATGTATGTGTATGTGTATGTATATGTGTGTATATGTATGTATGTATATGTATGATGTGTGTGTATGTATGTATGTTTGTATGTATCTGTGTATATGTATGATGTGTGTGTGTATATGTGTGTGTGTATATGTACACTCACCTAAAGGATTATTAGGAACACCATACTAATACTGTGTTTGACCCCCGAACTGCCTTAATTCTACGTGGCATTGATTCAACAAGGTGCTGAAAGCATTCTTTAGAAATGTTGGCCCATATTGATAGGATAGCATCTTGCAGTTGATGGAGATTTGTGGGATGCACATCCAGGGCACGAAGCTCCCGTTCCACCACATCCCAAAGATGCTCTATTGGGTTGAGATCTGGTGACTGTGGGGGCCATTTTAGTACAGTGAACTCATTGTCATGTTCAAGAAACCAATTTGAAATGATTAGAGCTTTGTGACATGGTGCATTATCCTGCTGGAAGTAGCCATCAGAGGATGGGTACATGGTGGCCATAAAGGGATGGACATGGTCAGAAACGATGCCCAATTGGCACTAAGGGGCCTAAAGTGTGCCAAGAAAACATCCCCCACACCATTACACCACCACCACCAGCCTGCACAGTGGTAACAAGGCATGATGGATCCATGTTCTCATTCTGTTTACGCCAAATTCTGACTCTACCATCTGAATGTCTCAACAGAAATCGAGACTCATCAGACCAGGCAACATTTTTCCAGTCTTCAACTGTCCAATTTTGGTGAGCTCTTGCAAATTGTAGCCTCTTTTTCCTATTTGTAGTGGAGATGAGTGGTACCCGGTGGGGTCTTCTGCTGTTGTAGCCCATCCGCCTCAAGGTTGTGCGTGTTGTGGCTTCACAAATGCTTTGCTGCATACCTTGGTTGTAACGAGTGGTTATTTCAGTCAAAGTTGCTCTTCTATCAGCTTGAATCAGTCGGCCCATTCTCCTCTGACCTCTAACATCAACAAGGCATTTTCGCCCACAGGACTGCTGCATACTGGATGTTTTTCCCTTTTCACACCATTCTTTGTAAACCCTAGAAATGGTTGTGCGTGAAAATCCCAGTAACTGAGCAGATTGTGAAATACTCAGACCGGCCCGTCTGGCACCAACAACCATGCCACGCTCAAAATTGCTTAAATCACCTTTCTTTCCCATTCTGACATTCAGTTTGGAGTTCAGGAGATTGTCTTGACCAGGACCACACCCCTAAATGCATTGAAGCAACTGCCATGTGATTGGTTGATTAGATAATTGCATTAATGAGAAATTGAACAGGTGTTCCTAATAATCCTTTAGGTGAGTGTATGTATGTATGTATATGTATGATGTGTATGTATGTATGTATATGTATGATGTGTATATATGTATGTATGTATCTATATGTATGATGTGTATATATGTATGATGTGTATGTATATGTATGTCTATGACGTGTATGTATGATGTGTCTATATGTATATGTTTGATGTGTGTATGTATGTATGTATAGGTATGATGTGTATGTGTATATATGTATATGTATGATGTGTATGTATGTATGTATGTATATATATGATGTGTATGTATGTGTGTATGTATGTATGTATATGTATGATGTGTATGTATGTATGTATGTGTATGATGTGTGTGTATGTATATGTATGATGCGTGTGTATGTATATGTATGATGTGTATGTATGTATATGTATGGTGTGTATGTGTTTGTGTGTGTATGTATGTATATGTATGATGTGTGTGTGTGTGCATGTATATATATATGATGTGTATGTATGTATGTATGTATGGTGTGTATGTATATATATATGATGTGTATGTATGTATGTATGTATGTATGGTGTGTATGTATATATGTATAATGTGTATCTATATGTATGATGTGTATGTATGATGTGTATGTATATGTATGATGTGTATGCATATGTATGTATGTATTTATGTATGTATGTATATGTATGATGTGTATGTATATGTATGTATGTATGTACACTCACCTAAAGGATTATTAGGAACACCTCACTGCTTCCATCAGGCAGGCGGTATCGCAGCATCAGGACCCGCACCACCCGACTACATGACAGCTTCTTCCCACAAGCAATCAGACTTTTGAACACATGATCTCTCACGATCAACAATCAGCACTGCACTTTATTAATCATCACTCTGTCAATATATTCTCGCTCCCAATTCAGTTAGTGTATATATATATTTATACCCTTCTCTAGTGTATGTGTATTCTACATTGTGTGTATTGTGAACATTTGTTATGTAAATTGTGTTGTGTAAATGTTGTTATTGTAAAGTGGTTTATGTCTCGTCACTGTCATTACTGCAATGTTGCTCGGAACTGCACACAAGACTTTCACCTACTGTTGCACTCGTGTACACAGTAGTGTGACAATAAAGTGATTTGATTTGATTTGATATGTATGATGTGTGTGTATGTATATGTATGATGTGTATGAATGTATATGAATGGTGTGTATGTGTATGTGTGTGTATGTATATGTATGATGTGTGTGTGTATGTATATGTATGGTGTGTATGTGTTTGTGTGTGTATGTATATGTATGATGTGTGTGTGTGTGTGTGTGTATGTATGGTGTGTATGTATGTATGTATGTATATGTATGATGTGTATGTGTGTGTGTGTGTGTGTGTGTGTGTGTGTGTGTGTATGTATATGTATGGTGTGTATGTATGTATGTATGTATATGTATGATGTGTATGTGTATGTATATATATGATGTGTATGTGTATATATGTATATGTATGATGTGTATGTATGTATATATATATGATGTGTATGTATGTGTGTATGTATGTATGTATATGTATGATGTGTATGTATGTATGTATATGATGTGTATGTGTAAATATGTATATGTATGATGTGTATGTATGTATATATATATGATCAGTA
>JAVLUX010000102.1:560000-562500 GCA_032164185.1 Moxostoma hubbsi
CAGAAGCAGCTCCCACAAGTTGGATTGGTTGGATGGGCACTTCTTGCGTACCATACGGTCAAGCTGCTCCCACAACAGCTCAATGGGGTTCAGATCTGGTGACTGCGCTGGCCACTCCATTACCGATAGAATACCAGCTGCCTGCTTCTGCTCTAAATAGTTCTTGCACAATTTGGAGGTGTGTTTGGGTCATTGTCCTGTTGTAGGATGAAATTGGCTCCAATCAAGCGCTGTCCACTGGGTATGGCATGGCATTGCAAAATGGAGTGATAGCCTTCCTTATTCAGAATCCCTTTTACCCTGTACAAATCTCCCACCTTACCAGCACCAAAGCAACCCCAGACCATTATATTACCTCCACCATGCTTAACAGATGGCGTCAGGCATTCTTCCAGCATCTTTTCATTTGTTCTGCGTCTCACAAACGTTCTTCTTTGTGATCCAAACACCTCAAACTTGGATTCATCTGTCCACAACACTTTTTTCCAGTCTTCCTCTGTCCAATGTCTGTGTTCTTTTGCCCATCTTAATCTTTTTCTTTTATTGGCCAGTCTCAGATATGGCTTTTTCTTTGCCACTCTGCCCTGAAGCCCAGAATCCCGCAGCCGCCTCTTCACTGTACATGTTGACACTGGTGTTTTGCGGGTACTATTTAATGAAGATGCCAGTTGGGGACCTGTGAGGCGTCTGTTTCTCAAACTAGAGACTCTAATGTACTTATCTTCTTGCTCAGTTGTGCAACGCGGCCTCCCACTTCTTTTTCTACTCTGGTTAGAGCCTGTTTGTGCTGTCCTCTGAAGGGAGTTAGTACACACCGTTGTAGGAAATCTTCAATTTCTTAGCAATGTCTCGCATGGAATAGCCTTCATTTCTAAGGACAAGAATAGACTGTCGAGTTTCAGATGAAAGTTCTCTTTTTCTGGCCATTTTGAGCGTTTAATTGACCCCACAAATGTGATGCTCCAGAATCTCAATCTGCTCAAAGGAAGGTCAGTTTTGTAGCTTCTGTAACGACCTAAACTGTTTTCAGATGTGTGAACATGATTGCACAAGGGTTTTCTAATCATCAATTAGCCTTCTGAGTCAATGAGCAAACACATTGTACCATTAGAACACTGGAGTGATAGTTGCTGGAAATGGGCCTCTATACACCTATGTACATATTGCACCAAAAACCAGACATTTGCAGCTAGAATAGTCATTTACCACATTAGCAATGTATAGAGTGTATTTCTTCAAAGTTAAGACTAGTTTAAAGTTGTCTTCATTGAAAAGTACAGTGCTTTTCCTTCAAAAATAAGGACATTTCAATGTGACCCCAAACTTTTGAACGGTAGTGTATATATGTGTGTGTGTGTATATGTGTGTATATGTGTGTGTATGTAGTGTGTATGTGTGTGTATGTAGTGTGTATGTGTGTGTGTGTGTGTATGAGTGTGTGTGTGTATGAGTGTATATGAGTGTGTGTGTGTGTGTGTGTGTGTGTGTGTATATATGAGTGTGTGTGTGTGTGTGTGTGTGTGTGTATATATGAGTGTGTGTGTGTGTGTGTGTGTGTGTGTGTGTGTGTGTGTGTGTATATGTATGGTGTGTATGTGTGTATATATGAGTGTGTGTGTGTGTGTGTGTATATATGTATGATGTGTATGTGTGTATATATGAGTGTGTGTATGTGTGTATATGAGTGTGTGTGTGTGTGTGTGTGTGTGTGTATGTGTGTATATATGAGTGTGTGTGTATATATGTATGGTGTGTATGTGTGTATATATATGAGTGTGTGTGTGTATATGTATGGTGTGTATATATATGAGTGTGTGTGTGTGTATATGAGTGTGTGTGTGTGTATATGAGTGTGTGTGTGTGTATATGTATGGTGTGTGTGTGTGTGTGTGTGTGTGTATATGAGTGTGTGTGTGTATATGTATGGTGTGTATGTGTGTATATATATGAGTGTGTATGTATATGTATGATGTGTATGCGTGTATATATGAGTGTGTGTGTGTGTGTGTGGTGTGTATATATGAGTGTGTGTGTGTGTATGTATGGTGTGTATGTGTGTATATATGAGTGTGTGTGTGTGTATATATGTATGGTGTGTATATATGAGTGTGTGTGTATATGAGTGTGTGTGTGTATATGTATGTGTGTATATATGAGTGTGTGTGTGTGTGTGTGTGTGTATATGTATGGTGTGTATGTGTGTATATATGAGTGTGTGTGTGTGTGTGTGTGTGTGTGTGTGTATGTATGGTGTGTATGTGTGTTTTCCTCGACTGAAATCATTTGACATGCAAATTCAAACTTTGTCACTTGAGTCATTTTCAGAAGCAGAAGAGGAAACGCGCGATCAGCTTCATGAAATTGAAAGAAACGTGTTATAACTCTTTCTCAGTACAGTCCGATGTGATCCACCAGCCGCAGTCATGCCCACTCCTGACACCCACCCACACACACACACACACACACACACACACACACCGACGGGCCCGGCCTATCAGTG
>JAVLUX010000104.1:2500-70000 GCA_032164185.1 Moxostoma hubbsi
CCCTAACCCTAACCCTAACCCTAACCCTAACCCTAACCCTAACCCTAACCCTAACCCTAACCCTAACCCTAACCCTAACCCTAACCCTAACCCTAACCCTAACCCTAACCCTAACCCTAACCCTAACCCTAACCCTAACCCTAACCCTAACCCTAACCCTAACCCTAACCCTAACCCTAACCCTAACCCTAACCCTAACCCTAACCCTAACCCTAACCCTAACCCTAACCCTAACCCTAACCCTAACCCTAACCCTAACCCTAACCCTAACCCTAACCCTAACCCTAACCCTAACCCTAACCCTAACCCTAACCCTAACCCTAACCCTAACCCTAACCCTAACCCTAACCCTAACCCTAACCCTAACCCTAACCCTAACCCTAACCCTAACCCTAACCCTAACCCTAACCCTAACCCTAACCCTAACCCTAACCCTAACCCTAACCCTAACCCTAACCCTAACCCTAACCCTAACCCTAACCCTAACCCTAACCCTAACCCTAACCCTAACCCTAACCCTAACCCTAACCCTAACCCTAACCCTAACCCTAACCCTAACCCTAACCCTAACCCTAACCCTAACCCTAACCCTAACCCTAACCCTAACCCTAACCCTAACCCTAACCCTAACCCTAACCCTAACCCTAACCCTAACCCTAACCCTAACCCTAACCCTAACCCTAACCCTAACCCTAACCCTAACCCTAACCCTAACCCTAACCCTAACCCTAACCCTAACCCTAACCCTAACCCTAACCCTAACCCTAACCCTAACCCTAACCCTAACCCTAACCCTAACCCTAACCCTAACCCTAACCCTAACCCTAACCCTAACCCTAACCCTAACCCTAACCCTAACCCTAACCCTAACCCTAACCCTAACCCTAACCCTAACCCTAACCCTAACCCTAACCCTAACCCTAACCCTAACCCTAACCCTAACCCTAACCCTAACCCTAACCCTAACCCTAACCCTAACCCTAACCCTAACCCTAACCCTAACCCTAACCCTAACCCTAACCCTAACCCTAACCCTAACCCTAACCCTAACCCTAACCCTAACCCTAACCCTAACCCTAACCCTAACCCTAACCCTAACCCTAACCCTAACCCTAACCCTAACCCTAACCCTAACCCTAACCCTAACCCTAACCCTAACCCTAACCCTAACCCTAACCCTAACCCTAACCCTAACCCTAACCCTAACCCTAACCCTAACCCTAACCCTAACCCTAACCCTAACCCTAACCCTAACCCTAACCCTAACCCTAACCCTAACCCTAACCCTAACCCTAACCCTAACCCTAACCCTAACCCTAACCCTAACCCTAACCCTAACCCTAACCCTAACCCTAACCCTAACCCTAACCCTAACCCTAACCCTAACCCTAACCCTAACCCTAACCCTAACCCTAACCCTAACCCTAACCCTAACCCTAACCCTAACCCTAACCCTAACCCTAACCCTAACCCTAACCCTAACCCTAACCCTAACCCTAACCCTAACCCTAACCCTAACCCTAACCCTAACCCTAACCCTAACCCTAACCCTAACCCTAACCCTAACCCTAACCCTAACCCTAACCCTAACCCTAACCCTAACCCTAACCCTAACCCTAACCCTAACCCTAACCCTAACCCTAACCCTAACCCTAACCCTAACCCTAACCCTAACCCTAACCCTAACCCTAACCCTAACCCTAACCCTAACCCTAACCCTAACCCTAACCCTAACCCTAACCCTAACCCTAACCCTAACCCTAACCCTAACCCTAACCCTAACCCTAACCCTAACCCTAACCCTAACCCTAACCCTAACCCTAACCCTAACCCTAACCCTAACCCTAACCCTAACCCTAACCCTAACCCTAACCCTAACCCTAACCCTAACCCTAACCCTAACCCTAACCCTAACCCTAACCCTAACCCTAACCCTAACCCTAACCCTAACCCTAACCCTAACCCTAACCCTAACCCTAACCCTAACCCTAACCCTAACCCTAACCCTAACCCTAACCCTAACCCTAACCCTAACCCTAACCCTAACCCTAACCCTAACCCTAACCCTAACCCTAACCCTAACCCTAACCCTAACCCTAACCCTAACCCTAACCCTAACCCTAACCCTAACCCTAACCCTAACCCTAACCCTAACCCTAACCCTAACCCTAACCCTAACCCTAACCCTAACCCTAACCCTAACCCTAACCCTAACCCTAACCCTAACCCTAACCCTAACCCTAACCCTAACCCTAACCCTAACCCTAACCCTAACCCTAACCCTAACCCTAACCCTAACCCTAACCCTAACCCTAACCCTAACCCTAACCCTAACCCTAACCCTAACCCTAACCCTAACCCTAACCCTAACCCTAACCCTAACCCTAACCCTAACCCTAACCCTAACCCTAACCCTAACCCTAACCCTAACCCTAACCCTAACCCTAACCCTAACCCTAACCCTAACCCTAACCCTAACCCTAACCCTAACCCTAACCCTAACCCTAACCCTAACCCTAACCCTAACCCTAACCCTAACCCTAACCCTAACCCTAACCCTAACCCTAACCCTAACCCTAACCCTAACCCTAACCCTAACCCTAACCCTAACCCTAACCCTAACCCTAACCCTAACCCTAACCCTAACCCTAACCCTAACCCTAACCCTAACCCTAACCCTAACCCTAACCCTAACCCTAACCCTAACCCTAACCCTAACCCTAACCCTAACCCTAACCCTAACCCTAACCCTAACCCTAACCCTAACCCTAACCCTAACCCTAACCCTAACCCTAACCCTAACCCTAACCCTAACCCTAACCCTAACCCTAACCCTAACCCTAACCCTAACCCTAACCCTAACCCTAACCCTAACCCTAACCCTAACCCTAACCCTAACCCTAACCCTAACCCTAACCCTAACCCTAACCCTAACCCTAACCCTAACCCTAACCCTAACCCTAACCCTAACCCTAACCCTAACCCTAACCCTAACCCTAACCCTAACCCTAACCCTAACCCTAACCCTAACCCTAACCCTAACCCTAACCCTAACCCTAACCCTAACCCTAACCCTAACCCTAACCCTAACCCTAACCCTAACCCTAACCCTAACCCTAACCCTAACCCTAACCCTAACCCTAACCCTAACCCTAACCCTAACCCTAACCCTAACCCTAACCCTAACCCTAACCCTAACCCTAACCCTAACCCTAACCCTAACCCTAACCCTAACCCTAACCCTAACCCTAACCCTAACCCTAACCCTAACCCTAACCCTAACCCTAACCCTAACCCTAACCCTAACCCTAACCCTAACCCTAACCCTAACCCTAACCCTAACCCTAACCCTAACCCTAACCCTAACCCTAACCCTAACCCTAACCCTAACCCTAACCCTAACCCTAACCCTAACCCTAACCCTAACCCTAACCCTAACCCTAACCCTAACCCTAACCCTAACCCTAACCCTAACCCTAACCCTAACCCTAACCCTAACCCTAACCCTAACCCTAACCCTAACCCTAACCCTAACCCTAACCCTAACCCTAACCCTAACCCTAACCCTAACCCTAACCCTAACCCTAACCCTAACCCTAACCCTAACCCTAACCCTAACCCTAACCCTAACCCTAACCCTAACCCTAACCCTAACCCTAACCCTAACCCTAACCCTAACCCTAACCCTAACCCTAACCCTAACCCTAACCCTAACCCTAACCCTAACCCTAACCCTAACCCTAACCCTAACCCTAACCCTAACCCTAACCCTAACCCTAACCCTAACCCTAACCCTAACCCTAACCCTAACCCTAACCCTAACCCTAACCCTAACCCTAACCCTAACCCTAACCCTAACCCTAACCCTAACCCTAACCCTAACCCTAACCCTAACCCTAACCCTAACCCTAACCCTAACCCTAACCCTAACCCTAACCCTAACCCTAACCCTAACCCTAACCCTAACCCTAACCCTAACCCTAACCCTAACCCTAACCCTAACCCTAACCCTAACCCTAACCCTAACCCTAACCCTAACCCTAACCCTAACCCTAACCCTAACCCTAACCCTAACCCTAACCCTAACCCTAACCCTAACCCTAACCCTAACCCTAACCCTAACCCTAACCCTAACCCTAACCCTAACCCTAACCCTAACCCTAACCCTAACCCTAACCCTAACCCTAACCCTAACCCTAACCCTAACCCTAACCCTAACCCTAACCCTAACCCTAACCCTAACCCTAACCCTAACCCTAACCCTAACCCTAACCCTAACCCTAACCCTAACCCTAACCCTAACCCTAACCCTAACCCTAACCCTAACCCTAACCCTAACCCTAACCCTAACCCTAACCCTAACCCTAACCCTAACCCTAACCCTAACCCTAACCCTAACCCTAACCCTAACCCTAACCCTAACCCTAACCCTAACCCTAACCCTAACCCTAACCCTAACCCTAACCCTAACCCTAACCCTAACCCTAACCCTAACCCTAACCCTAACCCTAACCCTAACCCTAACCCTAACCCTAACCCTAACCCTAACCCTAACCCTAACCCTAACCCTAACCCTAACCCTAACCCTAACCCTAACCCTAACCCTAACCCTAACCCTAACCCTAACCCTAACCCTAACCCTAACCCTAACCCTAACCCTAACCCTAACCCTAACCCTAACCCTAACCCTAACCCTAACCCTAACCCTAACCCTAACCCTAACCCTAACCCTAACCCTAACCCTAACCCTAACCCTAACCCTAACCCTAACCCTAACCCTAACCCTAACCCTAACCCTAACCCTAACCCTAACCCTAACCCTAACCCTAACCCTAACCCTAACCTAACCCTAACCCTAACCCTAACCCTAACCCTAACCCTAACCCTAACCCTAACCCTAACCCTAACCTAACCATAACCCTAACCCTAACCCTAACCCTAACCTAACCCTAACCCTAACCCTAACCTAACCCTAACCATAACCCTAACCCTAACCCTGACTCAAAAAATATTCCTCACTCACCATATCCACTTGCCAACTATCATTTAGACAAACTGACACAAACCTTTCTATGTGAAACAGACATAATACTAATTAAATAATGAGCCCGAGAGGGGAAACTTTACCATTCTTGTTTAAAAGATAGTTTAAAAGTATCAGATGACTCTTGTAGTGCATTCAAAGTCTCAAGTTCACTCTCATGTTCATAAAGTACAGCATACCAAGTATATAAATGAAACAATCCAGCCAATCAGATTCGATATGCAAATGAGGGTGGAGATAATGAGGGTGAAACTCGTAATTACCTCTATACCTACCTACAGAGTTTTTAACCCCCGGGGCTAGGGGTTAGGGTCATCTAGCGATTTAACCCCAGCTAACCCCAGCGGACTGGGGTTAGCCCTAGTGGACTGATGGAGAATTGCACTTTCCCACTTACAACTTTAAACCTATGGTAACTTTATTTTATAAAGTTATAAGGGCAATATTTGGTGCAGTTTGTTTTCTCACAACAACAACAACAAAATGTTTACAAGTCCACCTGTAATTTGTTTGAATTTACTTCATTTCTGGAAACATTTTTTTAATAAAATGAACTGGACTCCAAAACATCCTCCTCACAAACAAGTCAAATAAATGCAAAGGGTCTTGCTATATTTACTTGGGTTCATTTCTTTCATTTGTTATTAACAGTCTTACAGTAGGAATCAAATATAGCAGTCTGTTTGGGACTTTATAGAGTAGAATATGAAGTTGCTGTAAATGACCACCAGATGGAGACTCGATACCACAAAAACAAAACATCCTTCTGCTATTTGTTTTTTTTATTTATTTCATTTTTTGAAACATTTCTTTGATACAATTAACTGGACTCAAAAATACTCCTCACATACAAGTAAAAGAAATATCATGAAATAATAATAATAATGATAGTAAAAAGTTTAAACTTTATTTAAAAGCTTCATTAGTTACAGACAGACACACAAACACAGACAGAGAAACAAATAGACACATAGGCAGAAAGATAGACAGACAGACAGACATTTAGATAGATAGACAGACAGATAGTTAGATAGACAGACAGACAGATAGTTAGATAGATAGACAGACAGACAGATAGTTAGCTAGATAGACAGACAGAAAGATAGATAGATAGACAGACAGACAGACAGACAGTTAGATAGATAGACAGACAGACAGATAGTTCGATAGAAAGACAGACAGACAGATAGTTAGATAGATAGACAGAAAGACAGATAGTTAGATAGATAGACAAATAGACAGATAGTTAGATAGACAGACAGACAGACAGATAGACAGACGGGCAGATAGTGAGATAGATAGACAGATAGACAGACAGACACAGTCAGACATATAGTTAGTTAGATAGACAGAAAGATAGATTTACGACTTACAGCTACAAATATATACACACATACACACACATACACAAAGTGGACATATTGAGATCTGCACTGTGCAAAACTGCTAAAATGTGGATTTTTTAACACAGAATCACAGACAGTTTCAATGCTGAGCCTTTAGGGGTCGTCCACTTAAGAACAGCCGTTCACTTGAAATATGAATGATTTATCAATAAAATTGAAGTATACAAATACTTGCAAAAGAAATCTAACAGGAAAAATACAAACTATGTTCCTGTTCATACTGTATAATGATTTTGAACGCAAGTTATGCTGCTTAAAACATTATTTTACAGCAATGTTTTTAAAACATGCAGATTTTATATATATATATATATGGCCAGTTAAATGGGCAGCCTTTGCTGTGAATGTCTGTCTCTCATCCGTGTCTAGAAAAGCACTTCATAAATTAAATGAATTATTATAATTATTCATGTTATTATTATTATTTTCGTAATTCTTGTTATTATCCTTATTGCTCTGTCAATAAAACTTTCCTTGTGTAATTGTATGATTCCACCTGAATTATTCACTTTAACACTGTGCTTGCAAAATTCAGAATGACATTAAAAATCATTTTTGCAACAGAACACCTCAGATGTCAAAAACTCTTAGCATTTGTGAGCACTTTTCCATAGACTCACATTGTATAGACTGCCACCCAGTGGGGGTTAAACAATAATGGTCCAATGTGAAACGAGTACGTTTTAGGCCGCCGTGTTGGCTACGAACGAGCGATCGTTCCCAAACTTTGCACAGACTATGGGGGTCTTTCCACGAGAAACATATTGCATTTTTGTGTGCCTAGCCCAATGGGAACCCATTTTATTACAGTAAAAATATGCTTCATATAGTTCATATGCTTCATAAAGCCTCTGTGAAACGAGTACGTTTTAGGCCGCCGTGTTGGCTACGAACGAGCGATTGTTCCCAAACTTTGCACAGACTATGGGGGTCTTTCCACGAGAAACATATTACACTTTTGTGTGCCCAGCCCCATGGGAACCCATTTTATTACAGTAAAAATATGCTTAATAAAGTCTGCCTTCTATAAAGCCTCTGTGAAACGAGTACGTTTTAGGCCGCCGTGATGGCTACGAACGAGCGATCGTTCCCAAACTTTGCACACACTAGGGGGGTGTTTCCACAAGAAACATATTACACTTTTGTGTGCCCAGCCCCATGGGAACCCATTTTATTACAGTAAAAATATGCTTAATAAAGTCGGCCTTCTATAAAGCCTCTGTGAAACGAGTACGTTTTAGGCCGCCGTGTTGGCTACGAACGAGCAATCGTTCCCAAACTTTGCACAGACTATGGGGGTCTTTCCACAAGTGACATATTACACTTTTGTGTGCCCAGCCCCATGGGAACCCATTTTATTACAGTAAAAATATGCTTAATAAAGTCGGCCTTCTATAAAGCGTCTGTGAAACGAGTACGTTTTAGGCCGCCGTGATGGCTACGAACGAGCAATCGTTCCCAAACTTTGCACAGACTATGGGGGTCTTTCCACAAGTGACATATTACACTTTTGTGTGCCCAGCCCCATGGGAACCCATTTTATTACAGTAAAAATATGCTTAATAAAGTCGGCCTTCTATAAAGCCTCTGTGAAACGAGTACGTTTTAGGCCGCCGTGTTGGCTACGAACGAGCGATTGTTCCCAAACTTTGCATAGACTATAGGGGTCTTTCCATCGATAGATAGACAGACAGACAGATAGATAGACAGACAGACAGACGGGCAGATAGTGAGATAGATAGACAGATAGACAGACAGACACAGTCAGACAGATAGTTAGTTAGATAGACAGAAAGATAGATTTACGACTTACAGCTACAAATATATACACACATACACACACATACACAAAGTGGACATATTGAGATCTGCACTGTGCAAAACTGCTAAAATGTGGATTTTTTAACACAGAATCACAGACCGTTTCAATGCTGAGCCTTTAGGGGGCGTCCACTTAAGAACAGCCGTTCACTTGAAATATGAATGATTTATCAATAAAATTGAAGTTTACAAATACTTGCAAAAGAAATCTAACAGGAAAAATACAAACTATGTTCCTGTTCATACTGTATAATGATTTTGAACGCAAGTTATGCTGCTTAAAACATTATTTTACAGCAATGTTTTTAAAACATGCAGATTTTATATATATATATATGGCCAGTTAAATGGGCAGCCTTTGCTGTGAATGTCTGTCTCTCATCCGTGTCTAGAAAAGCACTTCATAAATTAAATGAATTATTATAATTATTCATGTTATTATTATTATTTTCGTAATTCTTGTTATTATCCTTATTGTTCTGTCAATAAAACTTTCCTTGTGTAATTGTATGATTCCACCTGAATTATTCACTTTAACACTGTGCTTGCAAAATTCAGAATGACATTAAAAATCATTTTTGCAACAGAACACCTCAGATGTCAAAAACTCTTAGCATTTGTGAGCACTTTTCCATAGACTCACATTGTATAGACTGCCACCCAGTGGGGGTTAAACAATAATGGTCCAATGTGAAACGAGTACGTTTTAGGCCGCCGTGTTGGCTACGAACGAGCGATCGTTCCCAAACTTTGCACAGACTATGGGGGTCTTTCCACGAGAAACATATTGCATTTTTGTGTGCCTAGCCCAATGGGAACCCATTTTATTACAGTAAAAATATGCTTCATATAGTTCATATGCTTCATAAAGCCTCTGTGAAACGAATACGTTTTAGGCCGCCGTGTTGGCTACAAACGAGCGATCGTTCCCAAACTTTGCACAGACTATGGGGGTCTTTCCACAAGTGACATATTACACTTTTGTGTGCCCAGCCCCATGGGAACCCATTTTATTACAGTAAAAATATGCTTAATAAAGTCGGCCTTCTATAAAGCCTCTGTGAAACGAGTACGTTTTAGGCCGCCGTGATGGCTACGAACGAGCGATCGTTCCCAAACTTTGCACACACTAGGGGGGTGTTTCCACAAGAAACATATTACACTTTTGTGTGCCCAGCCCCATGGGAACCCATTTTATTACAGTAAAAATATGCTTAATAAAGTCTGCCTTCTATAAAGCCTCTGTGAAACGAGTACGTTTTAGGCCGCCGTGTTGGCTACGAACGAGCAATCGTTCCCAAACTTTGCACAGACTATGGGGGTCTTTCCACGAGAAACATATTGCATTTTTGTGTGCCTAGCCCAATGGGAACCCATTTTATTACAGTAAAAATATGCTTAATAAAGTCGGCCTTCTATAAAGCCTCTGTGAAACGAGTACGTTTTAGGCCGCCGTGTTGGCTACGAACGAGCGATTGTTCCCAAACTTTGCACAGACTATGGGGGTCTTTCCACGAGAAACAGATTACACTTTTGTGTGCCCAGCCCCATGGGAACCCATTTTATTACAGTAAAAATATGCTTAATAAAGTCGGCCTTCTATAAAGCGTCTGTGAAACGAGTACGTTTTAGGCCGCCGTGATGGCTACGAACGAGCGATCGTTCCCAAACTTTGCACACACTAGGGGGGTGTTTCCACAAGAAACATATTACACTTTTGTGTGCCCAGCCCCATGGGAACCCATTTTATTACAGTAAAAATATGCTTAATAAAGTCTGCCTTCTATAAAGCCTCTGTGAAACGAGTACGTTTTAGGCCGCCGTGTTGGCTACGAACGAGCAATCGTTCCCAAACTTTGCACAGACTATGGGGGTCTTTCCACGAGAAACATATTGCATTTTTGTGTGCCTAGCCCAATGGGAACCCATTTTATTACAGTAAAAATATGCTTAATAAAGTCGGCCTTCTATAAAGCCTCTGTGAAACGAGTACGTTTTAGGCCGCCGTGTTGGCTACGAACGAGCGATTGTTCCCAAACTTTGCACAGACTATGGGGGTCTTTCCACGAGAAACAGATTACACTTTTGTGTGCCCAGCCCCATGGGAACCCATTTTATTACAGTAAAAATATGCTTCATATAGTCGGCCTTCTATAAAGCCTCTGTGAAACGAGTACGTTTTAGGCCGCCGTGTTGGCTACGAACGAGCGATTGTTCCCAAACTTTGCACAGACTATGGGGGTCTTTCCACGAGAAACATATTACACTTTTGTGTGCCCAGCCCCATGGGAACCCATTTTATTACAGTAAAAATATGCTTAATAAAGTCGGCCTTCTATAAAGCGTCTGTGAAACGAGTACGTTTTAGGCCGCCGTGTTGGCTACGAACGAGCGATTGTTCCCAAACTTTGCACAGACTATGGGGGTCTTTCCACGAGAAACATATTACACTTTTGTGTGCCCAGCCCCATGGGAACCCATTTTATTACAGTAAAAATATGCTTAATAAAGTCTGCCTTCTATAAAGCCTCTGTGAAACGAGTACGTTTTAGGCCGCCGTGTTGGCTACGAACGAGCGATCGTTCCCAAACTTTGCACACACTAGGGGGGTCTTTCCACAAGTAACATATTACACTTTTTTGTGTGCCCAGCCCCATGGGAACCCATTTTATTACAGTAAAAATATGCTTAATAAAGTCGGCCTTCTATAAAGCGTCTGTGAAACGAGTACGTTTTAGGCCGCCATGTTGGCTACGAACGAGCGATCGTTCCCAAACTTTGCACACACTAGGGGGGGTGTTTCCACAAGAAACATATTACACTTTTGTGTGCCCAGCCCCATGGGAACCCATTTTATTACAGTAAAAATATGCTTAATAAAGTCGGACTTCTATAAAGCCTCTGTGAAACGAGTACGTTTTAGGCCGCCGTGTTGGCTACGAACGAGTGATCATTCCCAAACTTTGTACACTCTATCGGGCTCTTTCCACGAGAAACATATTGCAGTTTTGTGTGCCTAGCCCCAGGGTAACCCGTTTTATTACAGTAAAGACACGGTAAATTGACATAGGCCTTTATAAATTTATCACAGTGCGCCGAAAGCCAGTTTATTCTATTAACCAAGAGAACCCATTGACTTCTACTGTCATCCTGCCCAGGAAAGCATGGCATTTCTGCTTGGCACTGCTGCGGTCACGAAGGAGCTGCCGCTAGCATGTCAGGGATCACTTTACCTGATCGAGCTTCCTCACATTCTCTGTCTTACCGCATGGCTGCCTGTCGGTGCATCACAAAATGGGTGGTTTTCATCCCTATATCCCATAACCTAACCTAACCCTAACTAACCTTATTCTAACCTAACCTAACTTCTTAACCTAACCCAACTTCTAAGCTAATAAAAGTCAAAAGTATCAAAAAGACACCAGGCTTACACAAATTAAGATTGTATCAGTTTATTCAACTTTAACTCTAAACATAACCAACTTCTGAACAGAACACATTTCCAAACTAAATACAAGTCACACTGATCAAGAAGACACAACATTTACACACTATAGAGCAAGTTAGACCATAAGAGAAGTATGTTTTTGAGACTAAAAACTCTTAAGACTGATCGATGACAAAGTCAATCAGATAGCTAGAGGATCACATATAGAACATAACATTTTTTTAAAAATCGGACCAGCGGAACCAAAGTTAAAGACGATGGCGTGTTCGCCGTCGGTAGTTTCTATCCTATATCCTGCTCTGACCTGACCTAAGGCTGCCACGGGCCCCCGAAAACACTCCACTCAAACCTACACCAATGGACTCCAAACGCCCCCAAATGCGCTCCTAGCACGGTCCCCCGGGACGCCAGTGGGGCAACCAACCACGCCGGACAGCTGTCAAATTCCGCTACAGCACGGACCACATAGGATGGGGGCCAAGCCCCGTATCTCCGCAAACGTACCTGCCAGAGTCACGGGGCCAACGCTGGTCTTCTCGGAAACCCGCAGGCCCACACCGCCAGCACCTTCAGAACAGCAGCCACCCACAGACAAACATTTTTCCATAGACTGACATTGTATGGACTGCCGCCCAGCGGCGGGGGCTAAGCTATTACCACGTGCTGGTGGTTGGGAGCAGAGGGATTCAAGCCTTTAAGTTGCATTTTTAAAATCTGAAGGGTCCTTACAAATGTAGCTCTTCGTGCGCTCAATTTTGGAACAATTTCTTTAAATATTTACTGGACTCAAGTCTGCTCTGCTCGCAACAGAATGATCTCCTCCTCACAAGCATGGTCCGATACATTTCATGAGATGATAATAATAAAAGGATTGAGTTCATCCCACCCAAAAATTCCTACAAAAACATTTCAGGAGTGATACATGGATATGATACTGATTTCAGTTGCTCAACTGAAATATAAACAGTATTTAAACCGCAAAGGGCTGTTTACAAATCAAATTAAATGCTATTATTGTTGCCCAAAGCTAACGTGCTGCAGGCCTACATGCTGCCAAAATGCGCAGGAAAGAAGAAACGTCGTTCTTGTGAAAAATGCGTTCATTACCACGTCTCCTCTATAGTCGTATTCATGCAAATCTTAAAGGCGTGCAGGTGACTTTTTCCACCACTCAAAACCTACATGCAAATGACTGTTTTCCTTTTTAAGTGCTACATTTCTAATGCTTTCTTTTTCTGTTCATCTCGCCCCGTCACATGAAGAACGACGGAATTCTGAGTTCGATGACACCAAGCTTGGCAAAATCGGACAGACCGTTCTAAAGATTGATCTGTGAAACAATCCAGCCAATCAGATTCGATATGCAAATGAGGGTGGAGATAATGAGGGTGAAACTCGTAATTACCTCTATACCTACAGAGTTTTTAACCCCCGGGGCTAGGGGTTAGGGTCATCTAGCGATTTAACCCCAACTAACCCCAGCGGACTGGGGTTAGCCCTAGTGGACTGATGGAGAATTGCACTTTCCCACTTACAACTTTAAACCTAAGGTAACATTATTTTATAAAGTTATAAGGGCAATATTTGGTGCAGTTTGTTTTCTCACAACAACAACAACAAAATGTTTACAAGTCCACCTGTAATTTGTTTGAATCTACTTCATTTCTGGAAACATTTTTTTAATAAAATGAACTGGACTCCAAAACATCCTCCTCACAAACAAGTCAAATAAATGCAAAGGGTCTTGATATATTTACTTGGGTTCATTTCTTTCATTTGTTATTAACAGTCTTACAGTAGGAATCAAATATAGCAGTCTGTTTGGGACATTATAGAGTAGAATATGAAGTTGCTGTAAATGACCACCAGATGGAGACTCGATACCACAAAAACAAAACATCCTTCTGCTATTTGTTTTTTTTATTTATTTCATTTTTTGAAACATTTCTTTGATACAATTAACTGGACTCAAAAATACTCCTCACATACAAGTAAAAGAAATATCATGAAATAATAATAATAATGATAGTAAAAAGTTTAAACTTTATTTAAAAGCTTCATTAGTTACAGACAGACACACAAACACAGACAGAGAAACAAATAGACACATAGGCAGAAAGATAGACAGACAGACAGACATTTAGATAGATAGACAGACAGATAGTTAGATAGACAGACAGACAGATAGTTAGATAGATAGACAGACAGACAGATAGTTAGCTAGATAGACAGACAGACAGATAGATAGATAGACAGACAGACAGACAGACAGTTAGATAGATAGACAGACAGACAGATAGTTCGATAGAAAGACAGACAGACAGATAGTTACATAGATAGACAGAAAGACAGATAGTTAGATAGATAGACAAATAGACAGATAGTTAGATAGATAGACAGACAGACAGATAGATAGACAGACAGACAGACGGGCAGATAGTGAGATAGATAGACAGATAGACAGACAGACACAGTCAGACAGATAGTTAGTTAGATAGACAGAAAGATAGATTTACGACTTACAGCTACAAATATATACACACATACACACACATACACAAAGTGGACATATTGAGATCTGCACTGTGCAAAACTGCTAAAATGTGGATTTTTTAACACAGAATCACAGACAGTTTCAATGCTGAGCCTTTAGGGGGCGTCCACTTAAGAACAGCCGTTCACTTGAAATATGAATGATTTATCAATAAAATTGAAGTTTACAAATACTTGCAAAAGAAATCTAACAGGAAAAATACAAACTATGTTCCTGTTCATACTGTATAATGATTTTGAACGCAAGTTATGCTGCTTAAAACATTATTTTACAGCAATGTTTTTAAAACATGCGGATTTTATATATATATATATATATATATATGGCCAGTTAAATGGGCAGCCTTTGCTGTGAATGTCTGTCTCTCATCCGTGTCTAGAAAAGCACTTCATAAATTAAATGAATTATTATAATTATTCATGTTATTATTATTATTTTCGTAATTCTTGTTATTATCCTTATTGTTCTGTCAATAAAACTTTCCTTGTGTAATTGTATGATTCCACCTGAATTATTCACTTTAACACTGTGCTTGCAAATTTCAGAATGACATTAAAAATCATTTTTGCAACAGAACACCTCAGATGTCAAAAACTCTTAGCATTTGTGAGCACTTTTCCATAGACTCACATTGTATAGACTGCCACCCAGTGGGGGTTAAACAATAATGGTCCAATGTGAAACGAGTACGTTTTAGGCCGCCGTGTTGGCTACGAACGAGCGATCGTTCCCAAACTTTGCACAGACTATGGGGGTCTTTCCACGAGAAACATATTGCATTTTTGTGTGCCTAGCCCTATGGGAACCCATTTTATTACAGTAAAAATATGCTTCATATAGTTCATATGCTTCATAAAGCCTCTGTGAAACGAATACGTTTTAGGCCGCCGTGTTGGCTACGAACGAGCGATTGTTCCCAAACTTTGCACAGACTATGGGGGTCTTTCCACGAGAAACATATTACACTTTTGTGTGCCCAGCCCCATGGGAACCCATTTTATTACAGTAAAAATATGCTTAATAAAGCCTGCCTTCTATAAAGCCTCTGTGAAACGAGTACGTTTTAGGCCGCCGTGATGGCTACGAACGAGCGATCGTTCCCAAACTTTGCACAGACTATGGGGGTGTTTCCACAAGAAACATATTACACTTTTGTGTGCCCAGCCCCATGGGAACCCATTTTATTACAGTAAAAATATGCTTAATAAAGTCTGCCTTCTATAAAGCCTCTGTGAAACGAGTACGTTTTAGGCCGCCGTGTTGGCTACGAACGAGCAATCGTTCCCAAACTTTGCACAGACTATGGGGGTCTTTCCACGAGAAACATATTGCATTTTTGTGTGCCTAGCCCAATGGGAACCCATTTTATTACAGTAAAAATATGCTTAATAAAGTCGGCCTTCTATAAAGCCTCTGTGAAACGAGTACGTTTTAGGCCGCCGTGTTGGCTACGAACGAGCGATTGTTCCCAAACTTTGCACAGACTATGGGGGTCTTTCCACGAGAAACAGATTACACTTTTGTGTGCCCAGCCCCATGGGAACCCATTTTATTACAGTAAAAATATGCTTAATAAAGTCGGCCTTCTATAAAGCGTCTGTGAAACGAGTACGTTTTAGGCCGCCGTGATGGCTACGAACGAGCGATCGTTCCCAAACTTTGCACAGACTATGGGGGTCTTTCCACGAGAAACATATTACACTTTTGTGTGCCCAGCCCCATGGGAACCCATTTTATTACAGTAAAAATATGCTTAATACAGTCTGCCTTCTATAAAGCCTCTGTGAAACGAGTACGTTTTAGGCCGCCGTGTTGGCTACGAACGAGCGATCGTTCCCAAACTTTGCACACACTAGGGGGGTCTTTCCACAAGTAACATATTACACTTTTGTGTGCCCAGCCCCATGGGAACCCATTTTATTACAGTAAAAATATGCTTAATAAAGTCGGCCTTCTATAAAGCGTCTGTGAAACGAGTACGTTTTAGGCCGCCATGTTGGCTACGAACGAGCGATCATTCCCAAACTTTGCACACACTAGGGGGGTGTTTCCACAAGAAACATATTACACTTTTGTGTGCCCAGCCCCATGGGAACCCATTTTATTACAGTAAAAATATGCTTAATAAAGTCGGCCTTCTATAAAGCCTCTGTGAAACGAGTACGTTTTAGGCCGCCGTGTTGGCTACGAACGAGTGATCATTCCCAAACTTTGTACACTCTATCGGGCTCTTTCCACGAGAAACATATTGCAGTTTTGTGTGCCTAGCCCCAGGGTAACCCGTTTTATTACAGTAAAGACACGGTAAATTGACATAGGCCTTTATAAATTTATCACAGTGCGCCGAAAGCCAGTTTATTCTATTAACCAAGAGAACCCATTGACTTCTACTGTCATCCTGCCCAGGAAAGCATGGCATTTCTGCTTGGCACTGCTGCGGTCACGAAGGAGCTGCCGCTAGCATGTCAGGGATCACTTTACCTGATCGAGCTTCCTCACATTCTCTGTCTTACCGCATGGCTGCCTGTCGGTGCATCACAAAATGGGTGGTTTTCATCCCTATATCCCATAACCTAACCTAACCCTAACTAACCTTATTCTAACCTAACCTAACTTCTTAACCTAACCCAACTTCTAAGCTAATAAAAGTCAAAAGTATCAAAAAGACACCAGGCTTACACAAATTAAGATTGTATCAGTTTATTCAACTTTAACTCTAAACATAACCAACTTCTGAACAGAACACATTTCCAAACTAAATACAAGTCACACTGATCAAGAAGACACAACATTTACACACTATAGAGCAAGTTAGACCATAAGAGAAGTATGTTTTTGAGACTAAAAACTCTTAAGACTGATCGATGACAAAGTCAATCAGATAGCTAGAGGATCACATATAGAACATAACATTTTTTAAAAAATCGGACCAGCGGAACCAAAGTTAAAGACGATGGCGTGTTCGCCGTCGGTAGTTTCTATCCTATATCCTGCTCTGACCTGACCTAAGGCTGCCACGGGCCCCCGAAAACACTCCACTCAAACCTACACCAATGGACTCCAAACGCCCCCAAATGCGCTCCTAGCACGGTCCCCCGGGACGCCAGCGGGGCAACCAACCACGCCGGACAGCTGTCAAATTCCGCTACAGCACGGACCACATAGGATGGGGGCCAAGCCCCGTATCTCCGCAAACGTACCTGCCAGAGTCACGGGGCCAACGCTGGTCTTCTCGGAAACCCGCAGGCCCACACCGCCAGCACCTTCAGAACAGCAGCCACCCACAGACAAACATTTTTCCATAGACTGACATTGTATGGACTGCCGCCCAGCGGCGGGGGCTAAGCTATTACCACGTGCTGGTGGTTGGGAGCAGAGGGATTTAAGCCTTTAAGTTGCATTTTTAAAATCTGAAGGGTCCTTACAAATGTAGCTCTTCGTGCGCTCAATTTTGGAACAATTTCTTTAAATATTTACTGGACTCAAGTCTGCTCTGCTCGCAACAGAATGATCTCCTCCTCACAAGCATGGTCCGATACATTTCATGAGATGATAATAATAAAAGGATTGAGTTCATCCCACCCAAAAATTCCTACAAAAACATTTCAGGAGTGATACATGGATATGATACTGATTTCAGTTGCTCAACTGAAATATAAACAGTATTTAAACCGCAAAGGGCTGTTTACAAATCAAATTAAATGCTATTATTGTTGCCCAAAGCTAACGTGCTGCAGGCCTACATGCTGCCAAAATGCGCAGGAAAGAAGAAACGTCGTTCTTGTGAAAAATGCGTTCATTACCACGTCTCCTCTATAGTCGTATTCATGCAAATCTTAAAGGCGTGCAGGTGACTTTTTCCACCACTCAAAACCTACATGCAAATGACTGTTTTCCTTTTTAAGTGCTACATTTCTAATGCTTTCTTTTTCTGTTCATCTCGCCCCGTCACATGAAGAACGACGGAATTCTGAGTTCGATGACACCAAGCTTGGCAAAATCGGACAGACCGTTCTAAAGATTGATCTGTGAAACAATCCAGCCAATCAGATTCGATATGCAAATGAGGGTGGAGATAATGAGGGTGAAACTCGTAATTACCTCTATACCTAACCCTAACCCTAACCCTAACCCAACCCTAACCCTAACCCTAACCCTAACCCCTTACTGTGTAAATCACAAGCTGTTTCACTTTGATCATTTAAAATAACACACAATTATAAGGATGTGTAACACAGCTTACTGTGTAAATCACAAGCTGTTTTATTTTGCTAATTTAAAATAACAAACATAAGATCGCGTGCCATACGTCGTCATCTCGCGCACAGTTGGTCGCGCTGAACAAGGCGCCGACGTGTAATGTGCGTTCAGTGCGCCTGTTGACGGCAGCCTTTGAACGAAGAGCTCGGCTTAATATTCAAAGCGGCGGCCCTCGAACTTCAAGACAGTAAGAGCTTATCCATATAAGCACAGTAACGATTCGAGGGTATATATATTTTTTTAATACGGCGCCGATTCGCAATGTGCGTTCGGTGCATCTGTTGACGGCCGCATTCGAACGAAACTACTCGGCAATAAAATTAAACCAAGTGCCTTCTACCTTAAACCAGTAAGTTTTTTACATAAAAATAGTTTATAAACTAGATTGGTTGCTATTTGTTTATAGAATATATTCGACTTAGAACGCTATTGCAACCACAATACGCGGCCATATTTTGAAAACTTAATCGCATGTTACGCTGCCTGGTAACAAGTCGGAGCTTGATCACCTCTGGCTGGGTCGCCTGAGAGAGGGTGTCTGATGTTGAAAGACCCGAAACACCCTATGACCTCAGGTACATCACTGACGATGTTTCTAGGCCGCACTTGCAAAGTTTGTTTATTCATGATCAGTCGAGTGGCTTGAATTGTGTCACTGTATTTTTACAGGTAAAGACACTCTGGTCCCTATAATATATGGATCTAATGAATTTGGAATTTAATAGAAACAAATTACACAATTAGGTTGGGTTAACCCTAACCCTAAATTTGTTGTGCATGGGTGGATGGTCAAGCATCTTTTTTTCACATGGCTTGGAAGCTTAGAAAGCTATTAGCTACAATTTAAGCCTTTATAATTTACACAGCCATGTTTTGCTGAATTCAAGCATTAATTAAAAGGCCAACGGGCTACAATTTAAGCCTTTACAAGCTACACAGCCATGGCTTGCTGAATTCAAGCAATAAACAAAACTCACACGGCTGTAACTTAAGCTTCTATAATGTACACAGCCAGGTTTTGCTGAATTCAAGCATAAATTAAAAGGCCAACGGGCTACAATTTAAGCCTTTACAAGCTACACAGCCATGGCTTGCTGAATTCAAGCAATAAACAAAACTCATACGGCTGCAACTTAAGCCTTTATAATTTACACAGCCATGTTCTGCTGAATTTAAGCAATAATTGGGTTAAGGCCACAGGGCTACAGTTCAAGGTCCTGAAATTAATACAGCCATGTTTGGTTTAACTTAAGTAAATAAAAATAAAAAAATATACAGAATTGTGATTTAAACATTCCTTCACATGGCTTGGAACCTTGGAAGATTATTGGCTACAATTTGGGGTTTTATAATTTATACAGCCACAGTTTGCTGAAGTTAAAGCCACAAGGCTTCATTTAAGGGCATATTTCCGACAGCCATGTTTTGCTAAACTCAAGCATATGAAAATATAGAGATTGGTGATTTAAACACCTTTTTTCACATGGCTTGGAACCTCCTAAAGGTCAAGTTTGAAATTTAAATAAAACCCCTAACCTTAAGGGCCTAAACAAGACCCAACCTAACCTTAACCATTCGTACCCTATGCTATTAAAACTTATACCAGAACCGTTACCCTAAACCTAACCGTAGGAACTTCAAAGCACAAAAACCTTACCCTAACCCTAACCTTAACCTAACCCTAACCTTAACCATTCCATAGTTTGTGCCCTAAACCTAACCGCAGGTACGTTGAGGCACCATAACCTTAACTTAACCCTAACCTTAACCATTCGTACCCTATGCTATTAAAACTTATACCAGAACTGTTACCCTAAACCTAACCGTAGGAACTTCAAAGCACAAAAACCTTACCCTAACCCTAACCTTAACCTAACCCTAACCTTAACCATTCCATAGATTGTGCCCTAAACCTAACCGCAGGTACGTTGAGGCACCATAACCTTAACTTAACCCTAACCTTAACCATTGGTACCCTATGCTACTGAAGCCTATACCATAATTTATACCCTAAACCTAACCGCAGGTACTTTAAAGCACAAAAACCCTAACCATTTAAAACCCTAGTTATTTTAACCCTATATATATTTTTTTTGAAAAAAAACCTCACTACCAAAACACCCAGGATCAAAACCCTAATTGTGATAAACCCTGATTTGAGTAACCCTATGGTCTATTCTCTTTGAAGTTCAGTAGAGCCTTATGCTGACATTCCAGACCGGGGACCGATCCTGAGACTTCAATAGATCGGAGAGGCAGAGTTCTACCACGGCCATGGAGGGTTGACTCTCTATACACTCCTAGTCATCCTCCATTAAATCATGGTATGTCGTTTATTACGGTGTAAACTCGCCTGAAGATGGTACTAAAGGTATCAATATGGTTTATAAAACCAAGTTAGGGGGTAGGCCCATATAGGCCCCCCTATAGAAGTTTCAAAGCAGACCCTGATCATATAACATTTCAATTGCCTGTGCATCATCAGGGGGATCAACCAACTCTAAATAGGACCTCTTATCACAGTAACCCGTTTTAAAAATATTAAACATTATTACATCTTTTTTTGGGGCTAAGTATGGCACAGATGCCAGACCCCACATAAGACCAAATCGGATAGCGAGGTTTTCTGCGACGGACTCCTTCATGATCCCACGGAGTTATCAGTAGAAGTGGATGGCCAGTGCACACCGTCTGGGATCCATCGGGACCGGTCGGTTGGATGTTCTGAAACCCTATACCGCCCGAGCCTCCCTTCCCAGAACGTTGCAAAGTTTAAGTGGAAGTGGATGGCCAGTGCGGACCGTCTGGGATCCATCGGGACCTTTCGGTGGGACTTTTTGAGGCCTTGCCCTGCCCGTGCCTCCCTCTCTGGACTTTTGTGGCGTCGTGTTGTGGTCTTGTCCGGGACCTCCTATCGTTCTGAAAATAAATTTTGCTCACATATATTAAAGCACAATTTGATAGCGGGGTGTGTTCTGTGATGGGTTCCCACATGTTCCCACAACGTTACAAAGTTGTCAGAAGTGGATGGCCAGTGCACGCACCGTCTTGGATCCATCGGGACAAGTCGGTTGGATTTTCTTAACCCTAACCCTAACCCTAACCCTAACCCAAACCTTAAAAAAAACCGAAGTTGGAGGAAAAGAAAGATAGAATTAGGTCTAAAAAATCCACACAGATTTAAGGGACTCCCGGACAGGAGTCCAATCACAGGTACGGGTAAGAATCTAACAGACGTAGGCCAGTGCATTTCCTCGGTCTCCCTATTCCAAACCTTCTTAAACAGTGGTTTAAGTTAAGGGGGGAGCCGTTGTAACTTCCTCAAACACCTAACCCTAACCCTAACCCTAACCTAACCCTAACCCTAACCCTAAACTTAACCAACCACACCTACACTAACCCTGAACTTAACCAACCACACCTGCATTAACCCTAAACCCTGGTTACCAGTCCTAAACCGAACTAACAACACCCATATATTTTATTTTATTTTTAGAGCTGTGATTTTGTCCACTTCCCTGCTCTCGGATGCGTTCTTAGTGGTCAGTGGAGGGAAGGACTGAGCATAACCAGGCCTGGGCCCTTTATTGGACCCAGGCCTTGGATTTTATATTTACCTAACCCTCCTTTTTTTAGGCCTTGTTCAGTTGGAACCCGGAGGGGTCCCCAGTAGAGGACAGGGGCCAGACACCAAAAAAAGAGTAAAACACCCCTTTTTTCCTCTCTTTTTAGATAGGAACAGGGAGAGGGTGGAGAGTAGTTCAGGTGTTGGAGTATTCTCCACACTGATGGTTTTGGTTTTTGTTTTGGGGAAATGATAGGGGCATTGTGGGTAATAAGCTGTCACCAGTATGGTGTAGGCTATATCTTTAGGATAGGAGGTTGAGTCAGCCATTGTTCTAGTCAGACGTGTTGGTGATCTCCGGTTGATTGGATAAGAATGATGTCTGACTTTTGTAAAAACTTTTAGAGGGTTATCTCTGGTAGAAACTTGATGCTGTGGCATCCGCCAGTCAGAGCCCTCGGGATAAGACCCTTCTCAATCTCTCCCCGGGCAGCCTGTGGATACCTTGCGGTGTTAACGATCAGGTTTGTCTGGGTTGAGAACCACGTGAGTAAACTGCCCCCTTGTGTCCACTAGGACAAAGCACTTATGGGGGGGGGCTTTTTTTACTGGTGAATAGCACCACCATTGTAACAGTACACAAACCTACTTTGGCTGTACTATTTTGAGGGCGGTCGGGCTGTAGTGGGGTGCCAGGGCAGTTTGTTCAGAATTTAAAAAGAACTAATTTTACAATTGTTCTAGGAGGAATTCTAATGAGGTTTGGGAGGGGATACGCTGAAGGATCTGGGTATTTATTCAGGATAGGTTGGCATTCCTGGGGGTTTCTTTAAAATGTTCAATTTTTTTTTTTTTTTGTCAAATAGGTACTGTAAGACGGTAGGTAGGTAGGTGTGTTGTATGTAGCAATAGCTTTAAAACCAGACCCAAAAAACACATTGTGGTAGTGGAGAGGTAGCAATTGGGCATTGTGACACATGCCTAGGACTGATCCCCTATGGCGGACCTCCCCAGAGGAGGGTGTATAGTAAGAAAAGGTTGAAACACCCGAGGAGTCTGGGGCTTACTACTGATGAGGTGTCACTAATATTCCCCTTTAAAGAAATCCTTTCTGGGGGGTAGTCAGATGGGAGATTCTTCTCAGAACAAGGATAGACTGATGGATAGGATAGTGAGAGGGTCCCTCAAAAAGGAGTTTTAAATCAAATAGCCAAAAGTCTCCAAAGGCCATGTGGCGGGCACAAATAGGCGCAGGAAAGGAACCTTTTTTGGAATAGGGATAGAGTGGAAGAAAATGGAGCTAGGATTGCTGTTGATAGACTGATGGATAGGATAGTGAGAGGGTCCCTCAAAAAGGAGTTTTAAATCAAATAGCCGAAAGTCTCCAAAGGCCATGTGGTGGGCACAAATAGGCACAGATGGGGGATTCCTTTTAGAACAAGGATAGACTGTTGGATAGGATGGTAGGAAGGTGTTTGTTTCGGGTCTAGATATTCTTAAAAACCTAGAGGTATTCTTGAAGCCTAGATGCCAAAAGTCTCTAAAGGCCATGTGGTGGGCACAAATAGGCACAGACAGGCGATTCTTCTCAGAACAATAATAGACTGGTGGATAGGATAGTGAGAGGGTCCCTCAAAAAGGAATTTTAAATCAAATAGCCAAAAGTCTCCAAAGGCCATGTGGCGGGCACAAATAGGCGCAGGAAAGGAACCTTTTTGGAATAGGGATAGAGTGGAGAAAATGGAGCTAGGATTGCTGTTGAATCAAGAGATTCTTAAAGCCTAGATGCCGAAAGTCTCTAAAGGCCATGTGGTGGGCACAAATAGGCACAGATAGGACTACCTCTTTCTTGTAAATCAGGCAAAGGTCGATCGGTTCACCAGAAACATGCGCCGGCCAGTGCCTTTCTCCGAGCCCCCTAATCAAACTGTGGCAGTCTGGGGAGACTGTTATGGGGGGGGCCGGTTGACCCTAACATCCTAACCTGCCAGTTGCCATCGGACCTAGGGGACCGATTATTGAGTCAAAGGGCCTATACAGGGGTAGCTTTTGTATAAACCAAGCCCGGGGGGGTGGGTGGGTGAGGAGAGGAGGCCAAAATCAGGTCTCTGGAGGGTGGCTGACGCATTCTCGCAGCTCCCCTCGCTCTCTCATCTCGCCTAATTTTAGCAGTAATGGCTCTAGTGTAATATAAAAAAAGTAGGTTGAATATGGATGACAAAAACGAATAGGGTTAGCTTCAAATGGTTTCCACCAGCCATGTTTCAAAGAAAAGAAAAAAAGCTAGCTACCATTGATACCCGTTGGGATGAATACTGGTGGGGATAATGTTAGGAAAGTGTAGGGTAGGTATGAGGGTGTGAGTATTAAAATAAAGGGGGATATGAGGGGGGTTAGTGAATGCCCATAGATACAACAAAAGGAAGGGTCACTTGGTGGACCGTTTTATTAGGCATGGGGAGTGTAGCTTGAGGGTATGGGGGTTAGAACATGATCCAAGTTGGAAAAAGAAGGACAGGTTAAGGAAGGAACTGGGGTGGATTAGGAAATTGGGAACCTTTTTTCCTAAAGGTTTAAATGTGGACTTTACGAAAGCAGACAAGATGAATAAAGGTTGGTGGAGGGATCTTTTTGCAGCTGTCCCACCTGGTTCCTATCAGTGTGGCCTGGTGGTGAATTGGGTGGGAGAGCGTGGAGGCCAAGCATGGCACCGGGGGGTTTCCAGCGCAGTCTCGCAGTGCCCCCTAGCTCATCCCTTCTCTTTTCACTGCCCTTGGTAGTGGTTTAGATACTCTTATTTTCTTGGATTTTCTTGCTAAGGCTTAGGTGGTTGGGGCATTCATTTAGCATAGTTCCCAATAAACTAACCTTAACCCCCGCCCCTAGAGCCCCTTCCCCTGGGCCATTCCTATAATGCGGTACCGAACACCCCTTTTTTTTTTAGGCGTGGTCCAGTTGGAACCTGGGGGGGGGTCCCCCGGTAGAGGACAAGGGCCAGACACCAAAAAAGAGTGAAACACCCTTTTTTCCCTCTTTTTAGATAGGAACAGGGAGAGGATGGAGAGTAGTTCAGGTGTTGGAGTATTCTCCACACTGATGGTTTTGGTTTTTGTTTTGGGGAAATGAGAGGGGCATTGTGGGTAATAAGCTGTCACCAGTATGGTGTAGGCTATGTCTTTAAGATAGGAGGTTGACTTAGCCATTGTTCTAGTCAGACGTGTTAGTGATCTCCGGTTGATTGGGTAAGAATGATGTCTGTTTGACTTTTGTAAAAACTTTTAGGGGGTTATCTCTGGTAGAAGCTTGATGCTGTGGCATCCGCCAGTCAGAGCCCTCGGGATGAGACCCTTGTCAATCTTTCCCCGGGCAGCCTGTGGATACCTTGCAGTGTTAACGATCAGGTTTGTCTGGGTTGAGAACCACGTGAGTAAACTGCCCCCTTGTGTCCACTAGGACAAAGCACTTATGGGGGGCAGCTTTTTTTACTGGTGAATAGCACCACCATTGCAACAGTACATTTATTGCACAACACAGCATTACACAAACCTACTTTGGCTGTACTATTTTGAGGGCGGTCGGGCTGTAGTGGGGTGCAAGGGCAGTTTGTTTAGAATTTAAAAAGAACTAATTTTACAATTGTTCTAGGAGGAATTCTAATGAGGTTTGGGAGGGGATACGCTGAAGGATCTGGGTATTTATTCAGGATAGGTTGGCATTCCTGGGGGTTTCTTTAAAATGTTCAATTTTTTTTGGCAAATAGGTACTGTAAGACGGTAGGTAGGCAGGTGTGTTGTATGTAGCAATAGCTTTAAAACCAGACCCAAAAAACACATTGTGGTACTGGAGAAGAGAGGTAGCAATTGGGCATTGTGACACCAGACCCAAAAAACACATTGTGGTACTGGAGAAGAGAGGTAGCAATTGGGCATTGTGACACATGCCTAGGACTGATCCCCTATGGCGGACCTCCCCAGAGGAGGGTGTATAGTAAGAAAAGGTTGAAACACCCGAGGAGTCTGGGGCTTACTACTGATGAGGTGTCACTAATATTCCCCTTTAAAGAAATCCTTTCTGGGGGGTAGTCAGATGGGAGATTCTTCTCAGAACAAGGATAGACTGATGGATAGGATAGTGAGAGGGTCCCTCAAAAAGGAGTTTTAAATCAAATAGCCGAAAGTCTCCAAAGGCCATGTGGCGGGCACAAATAGGCGCAGGAAAGGAACCTTTTTGGAATAGGGATAGAGTGGAAGAAAATGGAGCTAGGATTGCTGTTGAATCAAGGGATTCTTAAAAACCTAGATGCCGAAAGTCTCTAAAGGCCATGTGGTGGGCACAAATAGGCACAGATAGGACTACCTCTTTCTTGTAAATCAGGCAAAGGTCGATCGGTTCACCAGAAACATGCGCCGGCGAGTGCCTTTCTCCGAGCCCCCTAATCAAACTGTGGCAGTCTGGGGAGACTGTTATGGGGGGGGCCGGTTGACCCTAACAACCTAACCCTAACCCTAACCCTAATTATAAAAAACCTAATTTTTTTTTAAAAAAAACCCTAATTGGAAAAACCCTAATTGGAATAGCCCTAATTGGAAAAACCCTAATTGGAATAACCCTAATTTGAAGTGAAGTATTTTCCTGTGACCTTCTCACTACACAGGTGTTTCTATTTCGGAGCTGGGTTTGCTCCCAAAATAGGGGAAGGGCTAAAACAACACCCAACTTAACCCTAACCATAGGAACCCTGGGCTACCCTAAACCTAACTGTTCTTAACCCCTAGTTAGGATGTGTTTGTGTGTTGATCCGGGTGTGGTCTGGGTCTGATGTGTGGTTTTCGGGAGAGAGATGGCCCGTGCACAACCATGTCTAGGGCCCGTTGGGCCTGAGACTTGGAGTTTTTTTCCCCTAATCCAGCCAGTGCCTCTCTCTTCTTATGCATCCACTGGCCTGGCCTCAATTGGAAGCAACAACAAACATAATATTAAATAGATTAATACAATACAGAATTTAAAAGTTTATAGATATTAATATGATATAATATTTTTTAGAATTTTCATATTTTAATCTTTGTATAAAAACAAATATATGTTTATACTCTCATATTTATGGTGATATAACCTTATATTGATAGGTGTGTGATATAAAAGTTTAAAGCTTTCTCTGGGGTTGATTCAAATATATGGAGCATGATTGGAACAATTCTCTCTGGAATACAAACCTTTTTGAATTATACCAAACCAACAATTATATCATTGTGTAACGTCAAATAGGGATTATTGACTTAAGCACAGAAGCAACTATATAATTATATAACTCCAACAAGGATCTAGGGATTGAATCTGACAGCAATTATGTAACTATATAATACAAAATAGGATCTATTGATTTAATTGTAACAAGTATATAATGATATTACACCAAATAGGGTCTATGGATTTAATCACAACAACAATTACATAGTGGTATAACAGCTGTTGGAGTTTATTAATATAATCACAATTTCTAACTTTATAAGTCACTTTGATAGGTAAGCAAGTGAGCTTTACAGCGGACATTAAAATGTCCAGCACTGACAGAGTTAACTTTCGGTTTTCATCTTCAGCCGCTATTTACCGCGAAGCTGAGATCTTTGGTGATTAAATAAGGGTATCAAATGAATCATCTGATTTTTTTTCTAAATGATCACAATTTTTGGACAGCCGTTAAATTGATAACTTGCGGTTATTCACAGTTTTTGCGCAGGACGCAGCTCGTGTGAGCTACGTCAGCATCTCGCGACTAGGAAGTCTCGCGAAACAACGCAAATCCTCGCACTGTTCGTTCTTTTCACCTGCTGATTGCACGATTCAGACGACGCACTTCATTAAGATCTAAAACAACTGCTTTCTACGTTCAAGCCAGGCCTGAAGAAGATACAGTACGTATCGAAACGTCGCCAGTTTAGTGGCTTGAACGGTACGACTGTATACTCGCAGTAAGTGACATTTTTCTTCCGAAATGGATAGTTTTGATCGACGCGGTGGACCACGATGTTCACCACGCATCCGCGTTAACCTAACTCAGGATGAGTTTGATGACTTGCGAATCGCGAGAGATCTAATACCCCCGCGAAAATGCGGGCGTAGTACAGTTAATGGCGATGATGAATACATTAACACTGAATATGCATGTGAGTCTTCACATCGCGGTAGACAATACATTCAAAACAAACGTGATTTCTCCCTTTATGGTAGAGACTACACAAGGACATTTAGCTCTAGACGGGATCCTTCTAGACGTTATGACACTGAGTTTGATAACATCACCAATCCAGACTTTTTCCAAACAAGGAATTTTCCCCATCGTGGTGGAAATTTCATCAAAAAGAATAAAAGAAGAACAAATCGTACTAGACATAACTACATGGATCTGAACAACAGGTCTGATTACCATGATTTATCATTATCTTCCACAAACTATGAAAACATAACCGGTTGTGACAATTCAATCTCTTCTCTGAGATTTAAAAACTCAGATTTTGACCCACCCTATAAATTCATTAGGGGCTATAACCCACCCAACAGACATACAATGAACAGGCGTTTTCCGCCACACAGAAAAGAGAGAAGGGGAAGAAACAGACTGTGGTTTAGAGATGCTGAAAACCCAAACTATACTCCAGCATCATCTGAATTTAGAACCACAATCAAATTGACCTACAAGCTAGGGGCTAACGCTTGGTGCACCACTTGAGTAAAGTGAACACAAATATCAAAGACAACCAACCAGTGACCATTAAAAGAGTTACAGAGGTCCTGAAGAGTGTGGTTAGACCAGTCGCCCTCACCCAAAAGACTAAAGACCTCCTGGAGGGTAACACCAAGAACTGGTCTTACACTACACAGTTGATACTGGAACAGCATTATGAGTCGCTAATCGAAGAAACGATTAGTGACCTCAGGAGGCACATGCACCAAGACGATTGGGTTTGGGCTTTTGAGATTGCAGAAAAGTGGGCTTATCGCAATTTCGGACACAGAATAAGCCAAGAGACAATTGAACAAACCGAGGCTCTTATTGCGGCAGAATTGCCTGTCAACATCACATGTGAAATTAATGAAGAGACCTCAGAACAATCTCAGACAGCTAAATGCCCACCCAAACCAGATGCTTTGACCCAAACAGCTACAAATGAGGGTCAACACCAAATCACACAGTCAGTGGTTAAGCCAAAAAATGGTGTTAAACATATCGAGGTCCAAACTTCCCCTCCTCTCTTGAATATACCACATCATTCTTCCCCATATAGGTTCGGGGATAAGACATATGATGAGGACTTCCCTCCGCTGCAGCCAGGACCTGCACCCTTTTCTCAAAAAGCAGGGGTTGCAGCACCCCTGGAGCAGAGGACAGAAGGCCGACGTAGATTATGGGAAAGTGAAAAACTTTTAAAAGAACCCTCTCTCCTCTCCCCGTCAACCATGGCATCGGAGAGGGGACAGAGGGGCGGTTCGCCCGTTGTTCCCAAAATACCCTCACGTGTCCCAAACATTCCACCCAACAAGGGTGTCGAATCTGCAGCCAAAAGTCATGTTAGCTTGCCTCGAACAAGTGAGGCACAAAATGAACCCGCTAATTTGTCCCGGGTATCGTCAAATGACTCGTTGGGTGACCTTGATCTTTCAACCTATTCGGTTTCCACAATCCAGCCGGCAAACCAGCCAAATTCAAGTGGCGATGAGCTGATTACTCTGGATGAGGAAAAGAGTCAGGAGGCGTGTAGTGAAATGTGCACCCCGACCAGACCGGGGGAAGTCACCCCAATAGGTACGCCCAACACCCCAATTTCAGGTAGACCAAAGAGACACATTAACACAACTAGGAAAACTACTGATTGGAACCTCACACTTAGGAAAAAAATTGTAATCGTGGGTGACTCCAATGTAGCTAGAATCCCAACTTTTCAGATCCCCGATCTACAAATAGATAGCTTCCCGGGCGCCAAATTACAACATGCGGGCAATCTACTCAGAGGAGCCACTGTTGCCACCAAGGTGGAGAAAATCATTCTCTCCTTTGGTCTCAACAACAGACAACAACGCATACGAATGACTTCGATTAAGGAACTGCAAAGAGCATACAAAACAGCTAGGGACACACTACCAGACGCCGAAATATTTATCCCTTTGATTAATTTCTCGAGAGCACTTCCACTCGATGAACGACTTTTACTTGAACACCTCAATGATCACATTAGCAAGAACATGAAGTTTATCCCATTATTGTCACAATCGAAGTTCCATGTGGAAGGCGATGGCATACACTGGAAATCCGAAACAGCCAAAGCTATCTTGGAGCACTGGGCAGCCCATTTAAACTTATGAATCCTCACACCCACACACTAGGAAAACATGAGATGATCATTAATTTATCTAGATTTACCCTTTCTCCTGCCCACATTTCTCTTCTTCATAAAGGTCTCACATTCGTCCCCACGTTTGACTCAACCAAGGATCAGAAAAAACAACTAATGTTAGATTTACAGAAATATCATCGTAGATTAAAGCTGGAGGTATTTTTTGAAGGGAAGAAATCCAATGACAAAAGACTCCCATTTACGCATGGCTCAAATTGGACCCCAGCGTCAAATAGATAACCTAAACAAATACTACAAATTATCAGAGCGGATAATTACGCTTTTAAACACCTTGGCTGGAGTCATAGAGCTTTCCCAAATTTGACCCAACACGAAATTGATGCCCTAAAGGAGTTACAGTATAACAGCTCGATAGTCATTAAACCTGCAGATAAGGGAAACGCCATTGTCATTATGGACAGAGACCAGTATGTGTGGGAGGGTGAGAGACAACTGGGTGTGTCAGAACACTATAGGAAATTAGAAAAACCAATATATAAAGAAACCATGATTGAGATCAAAAAGATCTTGGAGGACCTGTGGGTCAAAAAATTCATTAATGGTAAACAAAAAGAATATTTGATTGGTAGCGATACCCCTAGACCGAGAAGGTTCTATCTATTACCCAAAATCCACAAGGACCCTGGGAGCTGGAGTAAGCCAGGAGAAATCCCTCCAGGCAGACCGATTGTTTCGGATTGTGATAGTGAGACTTACTATGTAGCGGAATATATTGAGTATTTTCTAAAACCCATTGCACAGAGACACCCCAGCTACCTTAAAGATACTTATGATTTTATCGAAAAAATTGGCAAAATTAAAATTCCCGGTGATGCTTTTCTATTTACAATAGACATAGATAGTCTTTACACAAATATAGAGACAGAGGCTGGACTGCAAGCTGTTAAGAATTGTATGAGGAAATATCCAGATCCCAAAAGACCAGATGAACATATTCTCAAATTGTTAGAAATTAATTTAACTAAAAATGATTTTGAATTTAATTCTGACTTCTACTTGCAGATTAAAGGAACAGCCATGGGAAAGAAATTTGCCCCCTCCTACGCAAACATTTTCATGGCCGAGTGGGAAGAAACAGCCCTGAGTATAGCTGTGAAAAAGCCTCTCTTCTATTTTAGATTTTTAGACGACATCTGGGGAATTTGGACCTACACATTAGAGGATTTTCATGCCTTCATTAACCACTTGAACACTCACCAAAGATCCATTAAAATTAAATTCACAATTGACACCAAACAGGTAAACTTTTTAGATGTGGTTTCTTTTAAAGGCCCCAGATTTGAACTGATGGGTCTATTGGACTTTAAAGTCTACTTTAAAGATACGGATACACATTCATTATTACATAAGAGCAGCTATCACCCTAAACATACATACAGGGGAATCGTAAAGTCTCAACTGCTCAGATTCCATAGAATCTGCACTAGCAAAGAGTGCTTCGCAGAAGCCACAAGAATTTTGTTCCTGGCCCTCAGAAAGAGGGGTTATGCGAGATCCTTTCTGAGGAAATCGCTCAGAACTTTTCTGGACAAAAACAACCAGAAAAAGGATGATGCACAACAACAATCTAAAATCATCCCCTTGATTTCAAATTTCTCTGAGGTGAGTGTTCAACTGAACAGGGCATTAAAATCTAATTTGACAAAATTTCTCTCCGATACTCCTTATTTACAAAAACATAAAACTATTTCAGCGTATAGGAGAAACAAAAATTTGAAAGACTATTTAGTCAAAAGTAAATTGAATGAATTAAACCCCAAAAAGAAAAAAATTGTTAAATATAAACATTTCCAACCCAAACAGTGGGTGACTAATAGGTCCACAAAACAAATTTTTGAAATCAAAAAGTCTCTCACCCCTAACACATCCAACTGCGTTTATTTGATATTTTGTACTAAGTGCTCCATACAATATGTTGGGCAAACTAAGAATTCTATTAGAGCCAGAATGCACAACCATGTCTTTAAAATCAAGCATAAACTTGAAAAACAAAGATTTGTAGTTAAACACTTTTTATTACATGGCCTGGAATCTCTTAAAGTTACAGGCCTGCAATGTAATCCTTTATGGTCTCTAAAAGAGAGATTGAAAGCGGAAAAGAAATGGATTAACATGTTGGATACCCGTTATCCTAAAGGCCTTAACGAGGCATAGTGACTCTTTTTTCTATGGTTTGTATGTTCAGAGAGAATTAGTAAATGTATCCTCTTCACCTTTCATGCTGTGGCTTTCTCATAAGATAAGGGCCAACACAACACCTAACCTAACCTTAACCACACAACCCCTGGGTTATTAAAACCTCACAAGAACCCTAAACCTAACCACAGGAACCCTAATTATCAAAACCTTAATCGTCAAAACCCTAATTATAAAAAACCTATTTTTTTTTTAAAAAAAACCCTAATTGGAAAAACCCTAATTGGAATAACCCTAATTTGAAGTGAAGTATTTTCCTGTGACCTTCTCACTACACAGGTGTTTCTATTTCGGAGCTGGGTTTGCCCCCAAAATAGGGGAAGGGCTAAAACAACACCCAACCTAACCCTAACCATAGGAACCCTGGGCTACCCTAAACCTAACTGTTCTTAACCCCTAGTTAGGATGTGTTTGTGTGTTGATCCGGGTGTGGTCTGGGTCTGATGTGTGGTTTTCGGGAGAGAGATGGCCCGTGCACAACCATGTCTAGGGCCCGTTGGGCCTGAGACTTGGAGTTTTTTTCCCCTAACCCTAACCCTAACCCTAACCTGGGAACCTCACACGTACCATCAGAAAATGATCTCTGAGAATGTGATGAGGGGTCCCAAGTTTAAAGCTGTGCCCATGCCTTGAGAGCTCTTACCTGGGGACCTTGTGAACCCATGTGTGAGGCTTTCTTCTACCCCCAAAAACCTAACCTAACCTTACCATAACCCTAAACCTAACCTAACCGCTCCTGAGTTTGGCCCATTTTACAAAGAGGCCTAAGTTTGTTCCTGGGAGGCATCAGATGGCCTAACCCTGCCCCCACCATAATCATAACCATATTGAGCCTGTAAAACTGAATACCCGGCAAAAAACAACCAAAGGCACCTTTCTCCCATCGCAGTGAGTTTTCATCCCTAGTTATTACTGGGACTTTAATATTGAGTCTGCCAATAAATGTCACCATCTAGTGGTTCTCTATAAAATAGCACCCAACAGCATATTTGTGAGTTCAACGATATTGTTTGTTTACACTAATTATTCGACTTTTGCATAACAGCTAAAAGAAAGAGATTATGTATATTATCGATCAACAGGTGTATTAGGACCCCAATGCAGAGCAGATTATCCTACGTACCAAATAATGAAATAAATGGACATTAAATATTGATTTGTATTGAAATTATGTTATGTTAGAAGAGACCTCAGTCTTCAGAAATAGCTTCAACCAGTTCTGCTAGTCAGTATATGTAGCAAAAATGGCCATCTGACTGCTCATTATCTCACCTAGTTTAAAGGGACAGTTCACCACAAATGAAAATTCAGTCATTGTTTACTCACCCCCATGTTGTTATAACACTATATGACTTTCTTTTTCTGAACACAAAGGGAGAAATTGTGAATAAATGTTGTGTTCAGTGATGTCATACAATGGCAGTTTATGGTGACCACCTCTTCAAGCTTCAAAAGAACACAAAAGTATCATTCAGAATTCTAATAAATTATTCCATGACACTCATGGAATAGCCAAAAAAAAAGGACATGAAACAATGATTTGAGTTGAAATGATTTAATTACAGTAGCTCACTTGAAATCCTTGTGTTACAAGAAAGGAAAGATGACTGACAATTCCCAGATGACAGGTCTGATATTACTTTATCCCTGGATGTGCAGTTGTTACTCAGAAATATTAGACCAGTGGATGCTGCCATTGACCAATCAGAATCGAGTATTCCAGATTGCCGCATTTAATCAAATTTAAAGGAATATTCCGGGATCAATACAAGTTAAGCTCATAGTATTTGTGGCATAATGTTCATTACCACAAAAATGAATTTGACTTGTCACTCCTTTTCTTTATAAAAGCACAAATGTGTGTTCCAGTGAGACAAGTCATTGGTGCCAATTTCTAGAGGGTTTAAAGGTAGAAATGTGAAGCTTATAATTTTATAAAAGCACTTACATTAATTCTTCTGTTAAAACTTGTGTATTATTTGAGCTATTAATATGTATTTTGGCATTAAATATTAGTTGACTGTAATTTAGTTTAAAGGGTAAGAGGGAATAGATTGTCTTGAAAATCCTGCCGGACACTATGAAATAAAAAATAGCAGAAATATGAAGCAATACAACAAATCTTACCATTATGTATACTTCAAATAATAAAATTCAAATAATGTATAATTCCTTTTTTTACACATTACTATAATGAGATGGATTTTTTTTTATGCGTAACGGCACAGGATGGTAATTAATTTAGGCGGAAAATGTGCTTAATGTGCAAAAAATAATCTTACTGTAATGCTGCTATAAATGGGCTTAATTTTCATTAAGCAAATGCTATTTAATTATGGCTAAAGACAGAACTTTTTCGTGAGCACTTACACTGACCTACACTCACAAAAATTGCTGCATTTTTCAATTGCATTAGAAAAGTTGTATTATTATATTACTTTCCCCGCAAGATGAATCACTTATGTTGTATCCTTCCTCATTGAGTAATGTGCTTTGGATAAAAGCATCTGCTAAATGAATAAATGTTCAATATAATCTTATTTCTGGACATGCTGATTTAATTGTATAAAATCAGTGTACATTTAATTCAGAACAATATATGTGTATGTTTCACAAATGTACTTTACAATTGCAATATCACCTTTTCATTTTGCATTACAGTAATGAGAGTTTTGGAGGGTTTGAAGTTTATGACAATTTTATGCAAATTATAATGTCTTATTTCTTTCTTTTGATTTTGGGGTGAAATATAACCTAAACATTACTTTGTTGAGATTGACCAAAGAATGGTACAGAGAGGGGGTCTGGGTAACTCAGCGAGTATTGACACTGACTATCATACCTGAGTTTGAATCCAGGGTGTGCTGAGTGACTCCAGTCAGGTCTCCTTAGCAACCAAATTGACCCGGTTGCTAGTGAGGGTAGAGTCACATGGGGTAACCAAAGTGGCCCGGTTGCTAGGTAGGGTAGAGTCACATAGGGTAACCAAATTGGCCTGGTTGCTATGGAGAGTAGAGTTACATGGGGTAACCAAATTGTCCCGGTTGCTAGGGAGGGTAGAGTCACATGGGGTAACCTCCTCGTGGTCGCTATAATGTGGTTCTCGCTCTCGGTGGGGCGTGTGGTGAGTTGTGCGTGGATGCCGCGGAGAATAGCGTGAAGCCTCCACACATGCTACGTCTCCATGGTAACGCGCTCAACAAGTCGCGTGATAAGATGCGCGGATTGACGGTCTCAGACGCGGAGGCAATGGAGATTCGTCCTCCACCACTCGGATCCACGGACTTGGAGCGCATTGAGAATTCCAAATTGGGGAGAAAAGTGGACTTCCTCCTGGAATTCAGAGAGTATCCATAGCAACCACACAGGAAGTGATGACAGAGATGTTGAGGAGTCGTTCTGCGGCTGATCAGCCTGTGCGCTCAGTCAGCTCCAGAAAAGACAAAGAGAAACTAGAAGAGAAGATTAAACAGGTGAGATCATGGATGAGTTATCAGGGGAAAAAAATCCATTAATCATGTGTCCACACTGTGGAAATAATTTTCTAAATGAGTATTTTTTTATTTTGTTTTCTAGTAATACATGGGAGTTTCTTGAACTCCTGGCAATTTAATGTCCCAGGGGCTGATTTTTATTAAAACCAAGTAAAACCAAGGAGCTTGTGGTGGACTTCAGGAAGAAAGACAGAGAACACAGCCCCATCACCATCAATGGAGCGAGTCAGCAGTTTCAAGTTTCTGATGATGACGATGACGTGAAGATGAACCCAAGTGCAGTTTTATTTTTCATACGTGGTAACCAGTATCCCTAACTATAAATGTGAATAAAACAAAAACATGGATGTGGCACGGTGGAGGGCGGGACCGGTGTGTGATTGCGCATGCCCGGTCCCGTATCGGGCTGATTGAGCCGGCAAGAGGGTTAAAAGGCCACTCGCAGATGGCGATCGGGAGAGAGAGCTTAATCAGCAGACGTCTGCTGTCCTAAATGTTTGTTTTAAGTTCTTCATTAAATTATTATTATTTATTTGACAAGCCGGTTTCTCGCCTCTTCCTTGCCCGTAACGTGAACTGTGTTACATTGGTGCCAAAACACGGGAAGGAAGAGGGATACGCCGTAGCGGAGTTCTCGCCACTTCTCAATGGAGCAGCCGCGGCCATCTGCCGGGAGACGGAGGAGCCCAGCCACCTGGACGCGGAGGAACGGCCGCCGACCGCGAGGGGAGGAGGGGCTCCTGGCCGACCGCCTGGAGCGGTTAGGGCCGCTGCCAGGGGCGGGGGAGTCACCTACTAGCCGCTGGAACGCGGCGGGGTTGGAGACTGCCGACCGCGTGCGGGGAGGGGCTCGCCGCCGACCGCCTGTAGCGGGAGAACCGCTGCCAGGGGCGGGGGGAGGCCCCTTCGACACCCCGGGAACGCGGCGGGGCATTCCGTCCGCCAGGGGCTGAGGACTGCCTCCGATCTGCCCGGAGAGGCGCGGCTGCTGTCCTGAAGAGGGTGGAGAAGTGGCTGAGGAACGAGCTACGGCCTATCCCTCTTCCTTCCCGGGTTTCGGCACCAATGTAAAACAGATAAAACTGAACTTAAAGCAAACATTTAGGACAGCAGACGTCTGCTGATTAAGCTCTCTCTCCCGATCGCCGTCTGCGAGTGGCCTTTTAACCCTCTTGCCGGCTCAATCAGCCCGATACGGGACCGGGCGTGCGCAATCACGCGCCGGTCCCGCCCTCCACCGTGCCACAATGGACCTAACTAAACTTGACAAAACTTGACATGACTTAAACAAAACAAGACACATGAACAGGGGAAACACATGACAAGATCACATGCGGGAAATCGTCACAGTAAAATAGGATTTTTGAAAAATCTAAAACTAAATATTTAAACTTACATTTATTCTTGCTTTATTCTGCATACTGTGTGGTGCTGAATGCAGATTCATGAGTGCTGTTGAGATCATCTGACCCTCTGAATTTTACTCTTTGTCTCTGTAAATTGATGCTGACTGCTACAAGGCTGATTGTTTTTGCGTGATGCTGCATCTATAGGAGTCAGCTAGAGCTTTAGGCATCAACCTAACTCAATTATATTACATTTCTGATTAAAACAAGACATACTGTATTTTCTTAAAACAAGTAACTGAACAGAGTATGTAGTAAGCAGTCTAATCATAGCATTTCTCGATTATTGTGTTTGTTTTTAATTCTTTCTCCAGCCGTCTCCATTTGAGAAGAGACCCAGAAGAAAAGCACCATCTCTCTTCCCATCAGCCCAGAGAAGTGGGCACACTTTGAGGGTCCAGGAGAGACCCGACGCTGGTCCAGCATCAACAGCACGGCCCACAGGGTGCAGGTCAGTGGATCTCCATTAGAGGATGACACCTGAGTGTTTAAACCTACACTAAACATCTGTCACCTGCACGGGGCTTTCCTTTGTGGCATTTAATCAAAACTGTGATGGAGCAGAAATGTTCCTGATCGACTGGTGCCGATCTTTCTTCTCTGCCGTTTGTCTGTCTGTATGAGGAGCAAGTGGAAGTATTGATCAGTACATTGAGGCTGAATGAGGTGAGAGACCGTGTGAGACATATTAAATGCGTAGATCTGTCGCATTGATCTGAGGACAATTGTCTCATTGAACAAAAGCAATCATATGAAGAAAAGAAACCGATAGACAGCTTCTCTACAGTAGACCCCGTCTGGCTTTATCAGGCTGGATCCTATACACTGCGGGCACAATTATTAGGCAAATTGAATTGATCAGGATTTGTTTTATTGTTGAACTAAAAAACAAAATGCTCTCAGTCAATCCAAGATGTTATTGAACCTCAAACCTGAATGTTTAACAAAGGAAAAGTGAGTTTTGTCTTTCTCAGGGGAATATATAAGTGCGCACAATTATTAGGCAACTATATTACAAAAATAATTTCTCCCAACGCAATTGTTTATTCTGAATATTTAGAGTAATTGCAACAAATAAGTAACAAAAAATGACATTTTTGGCCTTTCAAAAATATTCAGTGACCATCCATCAATTTCTTGATCTGCTCCACAGCCTCCCAAATGCTGTCCAAAGAGGTGTAGTCTTCCCTCACCACACATGTCATGTTTGAGAAGGGCCCACAAGTTCTCAGTAGGATTTAAGTCTGGTGAAGAAGGGGGCCAAGTCATTATTTGGGCATCTTTGAAGCCCTTGCTGACTAGGCAAGCAGTGGAGTACTTGGATGCATGTGATTGTCCTGCATAAAGATCATGACCATCTTGAATGTTGAGGACTTCTTCCTGTCCCACTGCTTGAGGAATGTACTTTCCAGTAACTGGCAGTAGGTTTGAGCGTTGAGTTTCAGTCCATCTTCAACTCGAAGGTCCAACGACCTCATCCTTAATGATAGCGGCCCATACCAGTACCCCTCCGCCACCTTGCTGGTACCTGACTTGAAGTGGTGTGTGGCACGCCCCGTGTCCATTAGTGATCCAGCAACGGGCCCGTCCATCTGCTCCATCAAGAGTCACTCTCATTTCATCCGTCCATAAAACCTTTGAACAATCTGTCTTCAGGTATTTCTTTGCCCAATCTTGATGCTTCAGCTTGTGAATATATTCAGTGGTGGTCGTGTTTCGGGCTTCTTGACCTTGCCCATGTCTCTGAGCATTTGGCACCTTGTACTTCTGGGCACTGCAGTTGCAGTTCTGGAATATGGTGGCATTGGAGGATAATGGGTTCCTGGTAGCTTCACGTTTAATTCTTCTCAAGCCTTTTGCAGTTAATTTGCACCTTTCCTTCTCCATGCAATTTTTGCACCCCAGTTGAGTTAGGTTAAATAATTGAGCTATTTCAAGAGTGTTGCATCTGTCTGAAAGGCATTTTACAATATTTGACTATTCAGTGTCGGTTAAAACTCTTTTTTTTTTTTTGTTGTTGTCCCATTTTACCTGAGGTAATGAAGCTGCCTAATAATTCTGCACACCTTGATATAAGGTCACTGTCACCACACCCTCCCTCATTACATAAATATACACCACCTGATTGAATCCTGAAGCATTCAAGTGTATATGATTTGGAGTTGGATACTCACTTGCCGAATAATTGTGCACGCAGTGTATGTAATTCTGGTTCTAACATTGTAAGTGGACCTCAAGTAGTTAACTAAAAGTAGCAACGCTACTAACTTGGATACTATTGGACAGTAGTCCAGCAATTTGTTTAACCCTTTAGGAAACTAACCATGGTTTTACAATAGTAATATTTTAGTATTCATGACTGTAGTCATTAAAAACGTAACTGATTTTAATATAACTATGCATGGTTTAACTTTAGTAATATTATAGTAACTATGATTGTAGTAAGCACGGCTAATTTTGTGGTTACTTTGCTTTTTACTACAAATATTGTGATTAAGCTGTTACTGTATTAAAACCATTGTTAATTTAAGTGAAGGAATGAAATCCATTACTATCAGGTAATGTACTATATTAATTCTGCAGTCAGAACAGAATTTAATATCATCTGATTTTAATTTTATACATGCATACATTATGTCCCGCATATTTGTCCAGCAACTTTCACTCACACATACACACACACACACACACACACATAAACACACACACATACATAAACACTCATATACACACACATACATACATACATACATACATACATACATACATACATAAACACTCACACACTCACACAAACGCACACACGCACACACGCACACACACACACACACACACACACACACACACACACACATTCCTGTACAGAACACACATGACAGATGTATCAAACATAAGAAATAAATGTAAGGTGCTGCTGTCTAAAGGGGGTGTGGCAAGAGCAAAAGTTCATGCATACATGAGTCTAAATTGGGCCTGAAAGAGGAAATTGTCCCATTTTTACTCTACAGCATCTGATGCAGAAGCAGCTTACATTAAACTCACATCAACATTCAGCAGTTCAGTTCCTTAAACACATTAAAGTATTAATGCTGATACTTCAGTTCATGTTTACTTGCAAAAGAATATTTTGCTTTCATTACTTTTGACCAGCACGATGTATTGAGCAGTTATGAGTTATAGGAAATTCAAATAACTAGTAATTCTCACATTAGATGTTAATATACATGTTATATATAGATAACATTTCCCAGAAATGCTGATTATAAAGATGTCTTCACACTGCAGTTAATGTATTGAAATGACAAAAAATGTCAACATTTGTTATTTTATTTTATTTTCCAAAATAAATAAAAAAAATGGCAGATTAATTAATAACTTTTATATTTGTTATTTAACATACCCAAAGATATCAATCTTTTAACATGATTCAACAGTTCAGAACCTATTCATGACTTACTATATAGTTTTTAATATAAACCTTTGAGTTATGAATGATTCCACCCGGTCAAAACTGACCTGCGAATACAAAAGCTGTCAGCAGATTCTGAATGCAACAGGTGTAAAATGGCACCAAAAAAATAGAGACAACAATATATTACTACTGTATAGTAATGTCACTTTTACTGTAATTAAAAGTAATGAAATAATAAGAAAGCAATATCTTACACCTGTGATGTTCTGTTGTGCAGCATATCTCGTGTTGTGTTGGATCACAGGCTGCAGAAACTGCCTGACATGTCAGTTGTCTATTTTCAGTCCATTTAAACATATCTGGTTTGTCTGTGTCTCGTTCATAAAGAAGTGTACCTGTTCATTCTGCGAGTGAAGAGGAGAAACAGCACCATCTTCTGGATTCTTTCTATCTCCAGCTGAAGGCTGTTTCTATACAGGAAGACGTATCACAAATGTTTGATCATTAATGTAGTGCTGCATAATTATGACCCAAATCATAATTGTTGATTGTTTCTCTTGATATTGTAACTGCAATGTTAATAGAATTGACTTGGGGGAGACCAGGGATGGTTGTAACACTTCCAGTTTATCCAATCATGAACAAGTTACAAATCACCTGATTCACTTCACATGTGCTCAGTTTAGTTCTTATTCCACATGTGAGGAAGTAGAGCCCTGTGGCCGTCACTGCAGATTTTAAAGGGGGAAAACTAACTTTGAGGAAAAAAAGTAACTTTTTTTTACTTCATTTATTTTTGTGATGGCAATGTCTTCTTTGTAGTTAACCTCATTAAGTTACATTGACTAACACCTTGTGCACACACATACACACTTACACAAACAAACACAGACACACACACTCACACAAACACACACAAACAGACACACACACACACAAGCTTTCAAGTTCAATTTAATTATGGCCAATTACTGACTGACAGTAACAAACATGCTCGCACACACACACACATGCATGTTATTCAGTTTTATTATTATAATGCTAATGTAACACACGCACACATATAGTGTTCAATTGTTGAAGCTGGTGCACATTTGCTCATTTTATTCAGTTTTGACACACACACACTCAAACACACTCAAACACACACACACACTCAAACACACACACTGTAGCAGCCCTTCTACTTGGACTTCTAGGCTTGGGAGTGTTTCCTTATGGGTGTACTTTAATTCAGACGAACGTGCATAGCACCAACACCATGAAAACTTAAAAAGAAAATAACAAAGGCAGTTTAGCCATATACAAAATAATCCTTTGACAAATGCACTTTAGCAAGCTAACATCACATTGATAACAGCATAGCAGGTAACAGCCATAATGAAATGAATCTCATTACCATTTACATGAACGTATGAAATTAATTTATATGAAATAGTACATTACAATGAACCACATACCTCGCTCCGCATTTCAAAGGGTGCTAAAGAGTGGTGATCCAGGGAAGGCTGCCGCCATTAACTTAACTTGGACGTTGGAGAGCTAGCTAGCAACTTCCTAAATTATTCTCAAATGATTACTGCCAAAACAAATCAAGCACAGAGTGGTATAACACTTCAAAGGAAAAACACTTTAGTTGAAAGTTACAGTAATATTTTCCAAGCTCTGACTCTAAACATGCATCGTCTTGTAAGGAGCCTTCTTGTGTTTTCATTTATTTAATTTTTTTTACGAGTGAGCGCATGCGCATGTGCGTGCAACGATTAGTCCCCCATGCAGATAGCATGATGTCAAAATAAAAGTCACATGAAATAAAAGTATAAAAACAGGATAATCATAATAAAACACTGTTAGTGGTCATCTACACACACTCTCACACACACTCAAACACACACACTCTCACATACTCAAACACACACACACACACACACACACTCGCACACACACACACACACTTGCGCACACACACACACACATGCATTTTTATGACTGTTCTCAGTTTTTCATAAAAACATAAAAATTTACTTGTTCATTGAACTGTTGAATATAAGCAATATCGCAAGAGTGAGAAATGGCCCAACACACACTCATACACACACACTCACACTCACACACACACACTCACACTCACACTGTTGAATATAAGCAATATCACATGAGCAAGAGTGAGATATGGCCCAATATCAGCACTGCTGTGATTACCTACGGCACTTGAATCACAGCAGTTCTGAAATAGGGCCATATAGCACGATTGTGTGTGTGATATTACTTATACTCTAAAGTATAACTATGAATGGGGGAAGTCTTACTATGCATTATAACTGTGTTTATTTATGAGAAGTTATAACTTATTATGAGGTGGATTATTAGACATTATGAATGCAGTATAAAGCCTTTACATTATAAATATGGGCTTTTAACTATTTGAACCATTCAACTTTTGCCTTTAGTACAATGACAATATAGTAGCCAATTATTTAATTTCACTAATATGTTATCTTTATAAAATATCACACTATTTTCTCACAAATTAAATTTGGGTCTTCAAACATTAAATTATAAAGCTGGCTTTATACTTTAAGAAGGGGGTCCCTCATCATATTTGGGGGTCCTTGGCTTTGAAACGTTTGAGACAGCAGGAATCTCCTCCACACCTTCAGTAATCACATTTAATTGTCATTTACATTTTTCCCCACATGCAGAGCAATGTTCACTCTAAAGGACGCACACATGATGTTTTCTTCAAGGGGAACAAATAAGATTAGCAGGTTGGGAAATGTGATTTAGTTGTGCTGTGCGTGCGTTTGTAAAGCTTGCTGTGACATGACCCGATAGCTTTCGTGGCTCTCTGTCAGGCTTTACCGTGCCAAACGGCACACCGCCTCCTCTAAACAACCCTCTAATTCATTTTTCCCCAAACTGCATTATGGATTTTCATTTTTCCAAATGGATTATCTCATTCCAAACCTCTCTGTGTGCTTGTGTGAATGAGCAGATTAACCAAATGTGGAAATCTGAATGGCTGAAGTAATTCGACTCTTGTGCTGTTTGCGCTCTTGCAATTTAAAAGAATAGTTGAGTCAGAAATTAAAACTCTTTCATCATTAATTCAGCTTCATGTTGAGTGTGAGTGAGTGTGAGTGAGTGTGAGTGAGTGTGTGTGTGTGTGTGTGTTAGTGTGACTGTGAGTGTGTGTGTGTGCTTGTATGTGACTGTGTGTGCGTGTGTGTGCTTGTGTGTGTGTGTGTGTGTGCGCGCGCAGGTTTGTGTGTGAGTGTGTATGCGCGTGTAATAGTGTGTGTGTGTGTGTGAGTGTGACTGTGTGTGTGTGTGTGTGTGTGTGTGTGTGTGTGTGTGTGTATGCGTGTGTAAGAGTGTGCATGTGTAAGAGAGTGTGAGTGTGACTGTGTGAGTGTGTATGCGTATGTAAGAGTGTGTGAGTGTGAGTGTGTGTGTGTGAGTGTGAGTGTGTAAGCGTGTGTAAGAGTGTGTGAGTGTGTGTGTGTGTATGTGTGCGTGTATGTTTGTGTGTGTGTTATGTCTCGTGTCCTCTTTCTCTCTTTAGGATGATGGTATTTGGCCGGTCTCTGGGTCAGACAGTTTTGACTCATCTCACTCCTGTCAGTTCCCTCTCGCTGGACTGTGGTTAGGGTTGATCTGTTTGAGAGAACGTTTAACTCACATTTAGTGCCACACAGTGGACATTTCAATGAACCACATAATATAATGTTGCCACACTTTATAGAATAAAATGTAAAAGAAAAGAACTGCATTGTATAAATGTGTACCCTTGAATAGAAAACAGAATAGAATAGCATTGTAAAAGAGTAGCCTAGAACAGAATAGAATAGGATTGTATTACCATAGAATACAATAGAATTGGATTAAATAAGAGTACCCTAGATTAGAAAACAAAATAGAATAGCATTATATAAGAGTAGCCTAGAATAAAATAGAACAGAATAGAATTGCATTGAATAAAAGACTATCTTAGAATAGAACAGAATAGATTAGAATTCCATTGAATAAAAGTGTACCCTAGAATAGAAAATTGAATAAATTAGAATAGTATTGAAAAAAGAGTAGCAAAGAATAGAATGGAAAATAATTGTAATGAATAAAAGTGTATCCTTGAATAGAAAATGGAATAGAATAGAATTATAAAAGAGTAGCCTAGAATAAAATAGAACAGAATAGAATTGCATTGAATAAAAGACTACCTAAGAATAGAATAGCATTTCATTACATAAGAGTAGAAAACAGAATAGAATGGCATTATATAAGAGTAGCCTAGAATAGAAAACTGAATAGAATAGAATTGAATAACTTTACCCCAGAATAGAAAACAGAATATATTAGAATATAATAGCATTATATAAGAGTAGAATAGAATAGAAACTAGCCTAACTGTCATGTGATTAACTTTGTTTTACATGCTGCTAAGAGGGCCAATATGAACTTGACCCTGATTTACTGATGTATAAAATATTAATAAAGTAATTCAGAAGCCGTTCTCATCTTGTTTTGGACGTGTGGTACATAAAGAATATTCCTCAGGCAAAATAAGTCTTTCATGTAAATTCTGTTTAAAAAAATAAATAAATGCAGTTACAATACAAATAGAAATAATATACAATTATAATTGTTTTCATCTTCATGCTGCTCTTTTCCATACAAAAAAAAAAGCATACAGTGACCAGGAGATGTCAAGGTCTAAGAAATGACAATAAACACTGAAAATATCATAGAAGTATCATAAAAGTAGTCCGCACAACTCACTATACTCCAAGTCTTCTGAAATCATGGCTCTGTATGTTATGATAGTTTAATATAGCAAGACCCTTGATGGTCATTATATGTTGTCACCTGTGTGAATGGCTTCACCTGTGTGTCAATCATTCACACATCTGAGTGTCCCATTCACTCTTCTGTTACATTTCTTCTTGTCTCGTCCAGGGGTGTCGCTAGACCCCTTTTACTGGGGCACATATCCCAGTATAAATCTGCTGTGCCCCAGTAAAATCTCAAAATTTACATTATTTGTCAGTGCATTCGTTTAGATTGAGAATCCTGGACAAGTCCAGGTGTCGGCACGCAAGTCAGAATTGAGGTAGGTGCTGAAAACATGATGAAAATAAAGTACGTTTCTTAATATACCGATGAGCTTATTTTGACTCAAACATTATTGGCACAGGAAACAGAAAAGAGAGAGGAGTTTGAGGGAGGTAAGACTTGATAAACAAACTGCATCCTCAGCCGTCAGAGTCAGGTTTCAGACATCAAATGAAAAAGCATCAAGTCTCAGGAAGTGCAGAGAAAATAAACACATTGTTGTGTTCTGTTGTACTGTCTTTGTGTATGATAACAAAGAATCAATATTTTGGATATGAAATTAATCATTTAATTCGCTAGCGCTAGTTTAGGACACTACATAAACATAAAATGTCTGCTGTGTGCTAATTACCTAGCGATTATAAAGGACAATAGTTTGGCTTGTTTTGAGTTGTTGTTGCAAGTAAACATAATGAGTTTCAAACGTCAGTTTAATCTTACACCAATTATGTTAGCTAGCTAGTTATTCATTTATAGAAAACAACACTTCTGCATTTATAAAGTTTGAGATAGCTCAGCTAGTTTCGCAAGCTAGCAACCAAACTCAGCCAGTTTAGCTACCAACTCTGCCTAGCAACCAACTATTACCTAGCAACCAACTTTCTGCTCATTCTGAAACCTTTTTGTCTAAAGCCGTTTCATCTGAGGCCGTTAATCATATCAACTGTATCTGAGAAACAATTTGTGTTGATACGACAAAGCAATCAAAAGTTACAACATCACAAATATAATTGATTATAGTGTCCAAAAACATCTCCAAACAAATAAAAGATAATAATTGTACATAAGAACTAATTACACATGCAAACACAACAATGACTAAAGGTTTGCATAGCATGCAGACATGATTTTAGTCATGAGATTTCACAGAATGAGTTTCATTCTGTGTCATTTGAGTCATCATTGAGTCTGTGTCATGTATTTGGCGCCATCTCCTGGTGGTAATATGTAACATTGTGCTTCATGTGGATTATCTAATGATCTATACATCTGATTATCTTGTGTATGGACTCGTTTGAAAGATAATCACTGACTCTAAATAATATGTACATTGAGTTTCATTCTGTGTCATTTGAGTCATCGTTGAGTCTGTGTCATTTATTTGATGCAGTGCAATCAGTAAATATAGCACAGTGTTCAGTCAGTAAATGCACGGCTAAACAGATGTGTTTTCAGTCTGGATTTGAATGTGGCAAATGTTGGAGCACATCTGACCTCTTCTGGAAGCTGGTGCCAGCTGCGGGTGGCATAATAGCTAAATGCTGTCTCACCTTGTTTTGAGTGAACCCTTGGTGTGTCTAACTGACTTGATCCTAATGATCTGAGAGAGCTGTTAGGTTTATATTCATCAAGCATATCTGAAATGTTTTTAGGTCCTAGGCTATTGAGGGATTTATAAATGAGCATTAGTACTTTAAAATCAGTTCTAAATGTAACTGGAAGCCAGTGTAAAGATCGGAAGACCGGAGTAATATGCTCAGATTTTTTGGTTCGATTGAGAATCCTGGTAATGGCATTCTGAATGAGCTGCAGGTGTCTAATGGACTTTTTGGGAAGGCCGGTGAGGATTCTATTCCAGTAGTCCACCCTACTGGTGATAAATGCATGAACAAGTTTCTCTAAGTCTTGACTGGATACAAAACATCTAATTCTCGCTATATTTTTGAGATGATAGTCCTGAGACGGACGACCTGAGGAACAAGATGTTCGCTGTGGAGCTGGTAGACAGACCACTCCATCCCCCGGTGGAGGTCCAGGTGGAAAATCCTTGGTTTCCTTTTTTTCCTTTGCCGGTACCCACATTGGCAGTAAAAGTTTGGATGTGTGGCTTTCGCTCTCCAACCCGTCGTGCTGGTTGACCAGGACCATCCGACTTGGCTACGTGATTCAGGTCGCCAGGCACTCACCCCATTTCAGCGGCATCTGCTTCACTTCGGTGCATGGCGAGAACGCGAAGACCCTGCTAGTGGAAATCGCAACCCTTTTACACAAGTACGCAGCCTGTCCCTCCAGCCGAGATGAAGAAGAGTTTCTACAGCCCTTACTTTATTGTACCAAAAAGGCGGTGGGTTGCTGCCAATCTTGAACATGCGAGTTCTCAACCAGGCCTTACACAAACTCCCATTCAAGATGCTCATGCAGAGACATATGCTAACATGCATTCAGTATTAAGATTGGTTCGCAGCAGTAGACCTGAAGGACGCGTACTTCCACGTCTCAATCTTGCCTTGACACAGACCCTCCCTACGGGTCGTGTTCAAGGGACATGCGCATCAGTACAAGGTCCTCCCCTTCGGCTTGTCCCTGTCCCCTCACATCTTCACGAAGGTCGCAGAGGCGGCCCTTGCCCCGCTTAGGGAAGGGGGTATCCGCATACTCAATTACCTCGATGACTGGCTGATTCTAGCTCACTCTTGTGAGTTACTCTGTGCCCACAGGGACCAGGTGCTCAGGCACCTCAGCCATTTAGGGCTTCGGGTCAAATGGGAAAATAGCAAGCTCTCCCTGGTTTAGAGCATCACTTTTCTCTGCATGGAGTTATACTAAGTCTCAATGACAGCACACAGTCGGTGCTGAATTGCCTCACCTCATTCAAACTAGGCACTGCGGTCCCTCTAAATCAGTTCCAGATGCTCCTGGGGCATATGGCATCCTCAGTGGCTGCCGTGGCCGTGACCGATTCACTACTGGCTTCAGACTCCAGTCCCAAGATGGGTATGGCGCCACGGCATCACCCTTTCCTATCGTCAGTTATTCAACCCTTGGACAGACCTCTGTTTTCTGCGGACAGGAGTCCCACTACAACAGGTGTCCAGACCTGTTGTAGTCACCACAGACGCCTCCAAACTAGGTTGGGGCACTGTGTGCAATGAGTCATTTTAGAAACTGGTGCTCTTCCTGATCAGAAGACCCACAGAGGTGCGCATCCGGGTCAGTGCACTCACATGTTGACCTCCACAGCCTGGGCAGGATGTGGTCTCTGCGGTGTTCTTTCCCCTTGGAAGAATAGGGTTGGAAAAGAACACCTTCCCCGATGTTATAGAGTTAGATGGCCCCCACGGATCTAACACTCTATGGAGAGAAAACGGAGAGAGAAAAGGCCACGGCTGGCGCGGTCTGCTCCCATGCTTGTTACGTCGACTTAAATTTTATGAGCCATTTATGGTCAATGAATCAACTGGTGTCTTCATTATTTTTAGCGGATGTATTAAGGAAGTGTTAGTTCCAATAAAAGCTCAAGTATCATTTGTTTTGCTTTTATATATACAAAATTCTAAAGTAAATATATTAATAATTTGTGTCCAAATACTTGTTTGGCTCATTATAATATGTAGTTTCAAACATCCCTGACGTCACTTATGTTCATTTAAAGGCAACATGAAACTGAAGCCAGATTGACCAGTCGCGCCACTTGTGCATGTGGTATTTCAGTGCATATATCTGCGTCTTATTCACTCATCGCGTTTAGCGTGCGCAATCAGTGCTGAAATTGTGCTTCATCTTCAATCTTCAAGTCATTGTCATTCCTTTCCTTGCAAACACGCCTCCTTTCTATGCAAATTAGGCTCATTAAAGATTGCGCTTCATTCACAAAACTCTGTGCAGTTTGACCTGCGCAATTTCCATTGAGCTATTACGTAAGGTGAGGTCAAATAAATTTTATTTAAAAGAGATGTTTATGAACATTTTCAACCAATCATTTCAGCAGTAATTAATCAATTCCTCATCAAATGATGTTGAAGAGTGTTATAACCTGGCATATATCCAGATGTGCTGTGTTGTCAAGCGCACGTTCTGCATGTTTAAGAGATGATCCAGGTGTCTGGATCAAAGTGATGCTGTTTTGTCCTGGCAGTGTCCCGGCAGTGGGGGTGAAATATGGTGGTCTGCGGCATCCTCGGCTATATTGCGCATAGAATCAGACCGCAAGATCAGAATTGCATGTGCAAATGGTGCTCAGCAGCAATTTTGTGGGCAGGTTTGCACCACTGCTTAATTCCTTTAGTGAATCGGGTACATACGAGCGCAGTTAGCGCATGCAATCAAACCTTGATTTTAGTGAATCTGCCCCTGGGTTTGCAACCAAATTTTACTTCTATAATCTGATGTACATCCAAGTGAAACTGATAACTCAACTCCGCATTCTTTGATGCACCAAAAATATTATTATAGTTATGGTTTGCTCGGCTGCTGCATGCACAATACATTGCGAAAAGTGCACACTACAGTGTAATGGTGTTAAGACAGTAGCTACCTTTATTAATCTACTCCTCAACCCTGTTACTGGGGCATCAGTGCCCCAGAGAACGCTGCCACCCTAGGTAACTGCCTATACTGCCTATGCCACACAAAAAAAAACGAGAATAGAAACTACAAAGGTATTTGTCAGGGAGGTTGAGATGAGAATATTAGACATGTCATGGAATGAGATGTTGAACTGAGGGTCTTCATATCAACATGACTGATGGTCTATGCTGAAGCTCAGAAGACACATTTATCTTCTCCTGGACTGTCTGACAGCCAAACTACATACTCAGAACTTGAAAGACCCTTTCAAAGCTTACCTTCAAAATTCAGACAAAATTGACTATAATCATGATGTCGTTATCATACACCTCTTCAACAAGAACCAAAATGGAAATCAGGCTGAAAATACCCTCACAAACTGAAAAATTAGGTCACGGTACAAGTAGGAATGTGGGACGACAGTAGCCTCATGATTTGAGAAGTGGGCCGAGACCCAGACGGTCATTATTTCAATCCCCAGTGACGGCTGCTACTCCAGCGTGGTGCCTTTGGGCAAGGTGGTTCATGTGTCATTCCTTGTCTGGGTCTATAATTGCATTTTTTTTTAGTACTGTTAAAGTGTTATTAAAGGCTACAGGCTCTGAAACACAGCAACACATGCCCTCTACTCGCATTTATCTTCTGGCGAAGACCACAAACCGAATGCATTCTCAGGAAATAATGTAATTTGTGCTAAAACATTTCAGGAAATCTTATTTATTTGTACTTTTTGTAATTTTTATTCAATTCATTTTTAAATGGATCGGGTATCGTGAGGGTCTGTGTATCTCAGTGAATATTGACACTGGCTATCTCCGCTGGAGTCACGAGTTTGAGTCCAGGGCGTGCTGAGTGACTCCAGTCAGGTCTCCTTAGCAACCACATTGGCCTGGTTGCTAGGGAGGGTAGAGTCACTGGGATAACCTCCTCATGGTCGCTATAATGTGGTTCTCGCTCTCGGTGGGGCGTGTGGTGAGTTGTGCGTGGATGCCGCGGAGAATAGTGTGAAGCCTCCACATGCACTATGTTTCCGCAATATTGATTTTCGATTTTTTTTTTAGCGAATATCATATTCAGAAGTCACTTGGGTGGTGATAATATAAAATAATAATGATTAAGTATATAAATAAAAACACAAAGGGCTCCAGGGCACGGGATTTTCCCCGGCGCTCCCAATGGCCAGTCTGGGCCTGCTCCTGATCCACGTATTTGTGCAATTCCAAACATTTGTAACTGCTACAAGTTATTACACAAATCTAAAATTGTGACCCAGAATCACAGAAAAGGAGATGACAGTGTGTCACCAAATGACCACGTCTGCATGCGCTTAAGAAAACAAATAAGTTTATTCGAGGGTTTTTGCAGTAAGCAACGTTCTGAAAAGTCATGTAACCAGGAACAGCGATTTCCTTAAACCTTTTAAGGAATTATGAGAAAGCGGTTGAACACATCCAGGTTTCTCCCGGAGAACAATGCTTATGTGGTCATTTAAACACATAAGCGGCGTTTTTGAGCAGTGCACATGTGCATAAACAGACCAGATAACAAAAGTCAAGGATGGAGCCCAACAACAAGTAAACAAAGAGGAAAGAATTAACAATTTTGAGAAGTGGGAAAAGCACATACACCATAAACTATACCCATTTACATACACCCATGTAAAATATGACCTCTGTCCCTCATGTTTGCATATATGCGCTAGTACGTTGGGGGAATCCCAGAGTTTTAATAGTTAATCCCAGAGTTTCAAATACACACAGCACTTTCAGTGTTCCACCAAAATGAAACACATTCGACAGAAATATGTTACTATTTTAAAACAAATCTAATCCTCGAAGTTATATCATTTTATAATAATAAACTTGACTAGGTCCCATAATAATTCAGTATAGTATATTAGCCAACTGGTCCAAAAATGTTTAAAATGTACACATGTAAATGTACACATGTACAATGTTACGCTACTATGCCTAGTATGATTGCATATGTGTACATGTAAATGAAAACGATTAAATATCATTCTTGTGTACAATTAGTGCAAAAAATGGAAAACATGTCATTATTTTGAACTTGATTTTTACTTCATGCATTAAACAACTGGAATCTGCAATGGCTGTTTGGATTAAATGATGGTTCCTCTGATTAAAAAAACGAATGCTTTTAAACCTTTTAAGAGCAAATGCATAAATATCGAGTGATATATTGAATGTTTAGCACTATTTTCCCCTGCTACGACTCCCCATAGACCGTAAGATAATTATTATTATCTAAAGCCTCAAGAAAGCGTTTAAATCTGTCCTGTTTTGTGTCCTTTCTTTACACATGTATTTCCATGTAATCTTTGGCAGGAGGTCTGTTATTTATCGTCTGTTGTTATTGAGTGTGAGCGATTGATTCAGCCGCAGCCTCTTTGTTTTAGTCTGAACCGTATCTAAATATTAAACCCAGTGTTTGAATGTTTGATGCGATAACTGAGCTTCAGGATCGATTCCTCTATAACTCACTGGCAGGCCTTGTGTTCGGTCTAACCACATTGGGATTCTCAAACGGGTCGATAGTGAGCTGAGAGCTTTAGACGTGAAGTACAGCACCTTCACATCCTGATAACGGATGACTCCAGCGTGTGTGTGGTTATTAAAGCCTGTCTCTCTCTCAGTCGAGGAGAAGTTAGGAGCAGGAGGAGGAGAGACAGACAGCAGTCTCGCTCTGTACACACTCGTTATCAGGATCTGGAGCGGAATCTGGAGCAAACTGTCCACAAATCCAGAAAACACCAAGCAGACGTGAGAGAGAAGAACATTTTGAACATGCTGCATGAAGGTATGTTTGTCATTAACACTGCAGAGACGGTGAGACACGATAACAGCAACCAATCAGAGCCCAGAGACTGAGACAGAGAGTTACACTGTTCTCAAACCTGCGCTCCCTGTCTACCTTCACTCAGTAAACATAGAATGTAACTTTAGCATATGGTTCCTGTTTGGTTACTTTTTGGGGAACCAATTTCTAACGTTCTAGGACTGTTCTCGTTAGGTTCTATTTTTAATAACCATAAAATAACTTCCCAGAACGTTGCAGGGAGGTTTGTGTGACAACCTTAATAGAATTATGTTCTCTAATGGGTATTTTAGCTTTTATAGATACATTTGAGATTGCATAAAGATTTGACTTGAATAATGGACAAGAACATGATGTAAGTGTAACTGTTTTTTTTTAACTTTATTTACTACAAATGAAGAGAAACAGCGACATCTCTGCTAATCTGTTCACTTCAGTGGTAAGAAATTAATATATTGTTAGTCTGATTAAGGTTAACTAGTCCTCATCATCACAAATGCCCTCAACTGACAACTGTTAGGAACATCATGGCATAAAAATGGCATTAAGCCTCAATAATTCACTGTAACTACAATACTATAAGAATGATTGACAGACAGAAAGCGTCAGAGACCACGCCAGGGGACACATTTTTTGTTTATTGTTTACAAAGACTAGCGCTGTCACAGAGACCAGTGAGAGATCTCATGACAATTATTTAATTAATATCTTTCTGGGAGTAGGAATATTTTTGCATACCTTCCATGAAAAAATTGCGTTAGCACCTTTAAAGCTCTGTTCTGGAAACCAAAATCGAATGTCCCCAGAACATTCTCGCTTGTTCAGCGCCCAGTTTCATATTGTTTTCAGGTTCATTGTTTTAAAACTGACTCTGATCCTCTACTTTTCAATAGTTCAACTGTTTTTAACTTGACACAGTGCTTTCGAAATACAGTGCTTGGGGGTCTGTGAATCTCCAAGAATATTGACGCTGACTATCACACCTGGAGTCGCGAGTTTGAATCCAGGGCGTGCTGAGTGACTGCAGTCACGTCTCGTTTGCAACCAAATTGGCCCGGTTGCTAGGGAAGGTAGAGTCACATGGGGTAACCAAATTGGGCCGGTTGCTAGGGAAGGTAGAGTCACATGGGGTAACCAAATCGGGCCGGTTGCTAGGGAAGGTAGAGTCACATGGGGTAACCAAATTGGGCCGGTTGCTAGGGAGGGTAGAGTTACATGGGGTAACCAAATTAGGCCGGTTGCTAGGGAGGGTAGAGACACATGGGGTAACCTCCTTGTGGTGGTGATTAGTGGTTCTCTCAATGGGGCGTGTGGTGAGTTGTGTGTGGATCGTGGAGAATAGCATGAGTCTCCACATGCTGTGAGTCTCCGCGGTGTCATGCACAACGAGTCACGTGCTAAGATGCGCGGACTGACGGTCTCAAAAGTGGAGGCAACTGAGATTCGTCCTCCACCACCCGGATTGAGGTGAGTAACCGCGCCACCACGAGGACCTACTAAGTAATGGGAATTGGGCATTCTAAAATTGGGGAGAAAAGGGGATACATTTTTTTTTTTTAAAAAACAAGAAACAGCTAAATGCACCATAATGGCCTAAGGCATCCTTCTAGCAAATTGTTACATAGACCAACAATTAAAAAATTGAGCAGACGAAATGCATTAATGTCCCCGTAAGGCTAATTTATACTTGCCTGGTGAACAGTCGTCTTTTATTTCCCTTAAAAATATTTACAAAATGCACTGACATTTTTGTTCTGCTAAGGTGTTCGCAGGCATCTCTAAAATTCTTGACTTAGGAGAAATCAGCTAGTCGAAGCGCTTCGATGATTGGTTAAAACTAATTGTGGGTGTGGTTTGGATGTGACATTCTTCATTCACAGTCATGCACGGCAGCTGTGGAGATTATAGCAAGATAGCCTGTCTCTCCAAGGTTGTTCAAAAGTAGTGGTGGCATAGTGGGAAAAGATGTGGTGGTGGCATAGTGGGCTAAAGCACTAAACTGTTAAGCAGAAGGTTGCTGGTTCGATCCCCAAAGACACCACCATTGTGTCTGTGAGTAAGACACTTAACTCCAGGTTGCTCCGGGGGTGGTGTTGGTGTAGTGGGATAAAGCACATAACTGGTAATCAGAAGGTTGCTGGTTTGATCCCCACAGCCACCACAATTGTGTCCTTGAGTAAGACACTTAACTCCAGGTTGCTCCGGGGGGATTGTCCCTGTAATAAGTGCACTGTAAGTTGCTTTGGATAAAAGCGTCTCCCAAATGCATAAATGCATAAATGTAAAAAGTACACTTTTTAATACAATGTCCAATATAAACTACACAAAGACAATGTGACTAATACTACTGCACAGCGGCAAGTGTATAATACTTTAAACTTGCCACTATAGCAGTAGCAAGGGAAAATATGCTAAAGTAAATTAGCCTATAGTCCACGTATGGTGTCATTGAATTTAACAGCACGCCGTTTCACAATAAAACTGTGACATTTTTAAAATGGCACATTGGATGAAACTATAGACTCTACAGTTTTGACTTAAACGGGTTTTAATGTAAAATCTTAATGATATTTCATATAAGATGTAGTTTTGTTGTAGTTTCTCCCAAACACAAACTCAGCTGAGATCAGTGCCATGTTGTTTTTTCACATGACTAGGTGCATCAAAAGGTTAACCCTTTAATGATAGCTTAGAGCCTCCTGAACTGAGATCAGTTGGTTTTAATGAAATACAATTATGCATAGACTATAGTGAAGCCAATATGTAATGTCCACGCATGTGGACGGAGGGTCTCAGGAGGATAAGACATCTATGATTTAGAATGGAAGTATATCTTATCTTTTTAAGATGTTTCCAGCTCCAAGTTGTTTTGATTGCACCAGACAGACAGCTGTTCAACCTCCCTTCTATATGCAGACTCATCGTCATCTCGGATGAGGCAGATGACAGTGGTGTCGTCTGCAAACTTCAGGAGCTTGACAGAAGGATCCTTGATGGTGCAGTCACTTGTTTACAGGGAGAAGAGTAGTGGAGAGAGCACACATCCCTGGGGGGCACCAGTGCTGATTGTAAAGCTACTGAAAGTGAATTTCCCCTGTCTCACTAGCTGCTGCCTATCTGTCAGAAAGCTGGTGATCCACTGACAGATAGAGGTGGGAACAGAAATTGGTTTAATTTAGTCTGGAGTATAACTGGGATGATGGTGTTGAAAGCCGAACTGAAGTCCACAAAAATTATCCTTGCATATGTCCCTGGTCTGTCCAGATGTTGCAGGACGTGATGCAATCCCATGTTGACTGCATCCTCCACAGACCTGTTTGCTCTATAAGCAAATTGAAGGGGATACATAAAGGATTCAGGTATGCCAACACCAGTCTCTCAAATTACTTCATTACAACAGACGTTGGATTATGGGTCTGTAGTCATTAACTCCTGTGATTTTGGGTTTCTTTGGGAAAGGGATGATGGTGGAGCATTTGAAGTAGCAGGGAACTTCACACTGCTCCAGTGATCTGTTGAAGATCTGTATGAAGTTGTGGGTCAGCTGGTCACCACAGGATTTTAGACAAGCAGGTGAAGCACCGTCTGGGCCCTGTGCTTTCCTTGTCTTTTTTTTCTGGAAGACCTGGCATACATCCACTTCACAGATCTTAATTGCAGGTTGAGTAGCGGTTTGTGTGAAGTGAAAGTCAGAGAGGGTGTGGGGTGTAAGTCCGGGCTTTTCAAATCAACACTAAAACACATTCAGGTCATTAGCCAGTTGTTGATTACATTCAGTGTTGGGGGATGGTGTCTTGTAGTAATATCTTTCAGGCCCTCCACACTGATGCAGGGTAGTTAGCTGAAAACTTGTTTTCCAGCTTTTCAGTGTAGCTTCTTTATCCACTCTAATCTCTTTTGTCATTGCATTTCTGGCTTGATTGTACCAAATTTTATCACCACTTCTGTAAGCATCCTCTTTGGCCTGACGAAGCTGCCTGAGTTTTGCGTAAATTGTGGTTTGCCATTGTTGAACATTAAATAAGTCCTAGTAGGGATGCACATATACTCACAGAAACTGACATGTGATGTAACAGTATCTGTGAGCTCATCCAGGTCTGTGCACTGATTGGAGTGTTTTTGAAGCTGCAGCCAGTCAAAGCAGGCTTGACTAGCGTGCCAGCTCGCTTCTGTCTCAGCACGCTTGAACAACACCGCTGCACCTCTGACTAAATTGTCCAGCAAAACGTCAGAATGGACAAAAAATGGATGGAAAAGATTGTCTGGTATGTGCTGCCAAATGTTCAGCAGTTCGTCCCTGGTAAAACTGATTGGAAAGAAATGACTAAACACAGGACAAACCAACAAAAACAAAAGAATTGGAGAGCTCCACACCGAGGTGGCCATCTGCGGCGCCATTTTGAGAATCTAGATTAGATTATGATGCTCTCCAGATGAAAAGATCTAAAACAGACATCTCTGAGATGTACTTGTGCAATCTGAAAACCTGGTTATTATGGTCTTAACTCCCTCAGTCGGACATGCTCAAAGAATAGATACCAGAATGATCAAGCAGCGGAGAGTGGAAAATTGGGATATGGAATGGGGAAATAAACTTCCGGAACCAAGATGGCTGAAAAAGTGTGTGTCCATGGTTGCACTCTATAATTGATGCAGTCCACAGTCTCCACAAAAGTCCTGTGTGCCATTAATATAAACAAACTAGACAAGAGTCTTTATATATTGAATAATGCCTGTGTTGATGTTCTGAGAGGATGGGCAGCTTGATGTGTTGTTACTCTCACTTGGTCATTCTTTTTGTCTTCCTCTGTCATTTTCCTTTCATTATTTTTCTTGTACGCTGTGATTAATAAAGCATCTGACCATCTTTGCATTCAGTAGTAAGACAAACATTAGACGTGCCACTCGCCTGCATCTCTCATTGCCCTTTATTCATCTCTCATCTTCAGTGTTCCTCCTCTCAATCCATCTCTCGCTTATTCATCCCCTTCCAATTGTGCAATCTGGTATAGCTGTCACTTTGTCGCTTTAATGGCTGTTTTGAGGAGTAATGTGTGGAGAAAGATCACATCTACTTAAGGTCAAAATGACTACTCACTTTATTGTTACACTGAAGTCTTTGGGGCAAGACTCTCTGTTTGTCCAACCTGTGGTCGATGGCGTAGTGTTTATGGTGCAGAAATGACACACTTCAGGAGCTTTCCATTCACTGAAATCAAGAACTCAGAGAAACTCACCAGTCCACTCGAAGCTCCACTCGAAGCTCCACTCTCTGCGGATTTGCTCAAATATCGTGAGAGCTTGGGGATTTATTTCATGTTTAATTCATCGTGTTCTGGCTCCCCTCTCAATATTACTTCCCAGCTCTGACATCCTGAAGAAATTAAGGTTGAGAAACTATTCTGGACAGAAACAGCCAGTAACTCATGCATAAAATATAGACTGACTGTTGCATATTCCTATCCAGTGGACTGGTACAAGATATATCACTTAATTTACCTACCAGAGGAGTTTAATTACTTAATATTCATTGCAGTTTGGAAACCTTGCTTAAGCTGGTTTGCTGGTCTTAGCTGTCATTTTTGGCCTGTTTTCCCAGAAAAGAAAGGCTTTACATTTATAATGCATATTTACATCTGATAAACATTACTTTTATCTACTTGCATATAGATGACTTTAAAGCGGACACACTAACAACTGAAAGCCTTCAAAAGTGTGATTACTTGTGGTCTCTACCTTCCATTTCTATCTCAAAACCCTGTTTGAGGAATCACAAAACAATAAGATGATACTCTTCAACATTTCTTTCTTCTCCTGTATCGTCTCTCTTCTACTTTTATTCTACTCATCTTTAATAGAAGTGACCGTGTACATGTGAATGAGCCATCCAAACACTTTCTCTGTTGTAAGCTCTGCTGATAATTTTAAGACTTATAAAAGGGAAAACATTTTTAAAGGATTGAACTTTAATTCATGTAATGTTACTTGACAAACTCTCGTGTTTCATCATCAGCATGTGTACTTCACACACATACTTATGTCGTCCAGACATGTTATGAGGTAATTTAACAGCTTATAGATTTATAATAATGCATAACATTTACATTTACATTTATTCATTTGGCATTATATATCGGTCATGTTAAAAGCTTGAAATAAGCACAGGAGAAAGTGATGTATAAAAATGGAAAAAAGAGATGTTTGGGGGGTGATGTCATGAACATGAGAGTTTATATAAGTAAAATATTTTTACATATCTGAATCAAATTGGCTGTTTTTGGAGGGGAGTGCCGGACGATCCCATTTTGCAGGCATAGGTGCACCATGACTCTCTTATACACCTGGGTGTGCTGTGTGACTCCAGTCAGGTCTCCTTAGCAACCAAATTGTCCGGTTGCTAGGGAGGGTAGAGTCACATGGGGTAACCAAATTGGGCTGGTTGCTAGGGAGGGTAGAGTCACATGAGGTAACGAAATTGGCCCGGTTGCTAGGGAGGGTAGAATCACATGGGGTAACCAAATTGGGCCGGTTGCTAGGGAGGGTAGAGTCACATGGGGTAACCAAATTGGCCCGGTTGCTAGGTAGGGTAGAGTCACATGGGGTAACCACATTGTTCCGGTTGCTAGGGAGGGTAGAGTCACATGGGGTAACCAAATTGGCCCGGTTGCTAGGGAGGGTAGAGTCACATGGGGTAACCAAATTGGCCCGGTTGCTAGGGTGGGTAGAGTCACATGGGGTAACCTCCTCGTGGTCACTATAATGTGGTTCTCGCTCTCGGTGGGGTGTGTGGTGAGTTGTGCGGGGATGCCGCGGAGAATAGCGTGAAGCCTCCACACACGCTACATCTCCACGGTAACACGCTACATTACATTATGTTACATTACAATACGCTACATTACATTACATTGTTACATTACGTTACATTACGTTACCTTACATTGCGTTACATTGTGTTAAGTCACATTGCGCTACGTCACATTGTGTTACATTGTGTTACATTAAATTATGTTACATTACATTGTTACATTCATGCCAACACCAAACAATCAGAGCTTTAAATATATCTTAGAAAATGTAAATGTCAGAATTTTAAAGTGTGAATGAATATTTCTGTGTATGTTCATATATGCCGCCGCTCTGTCATTATAAAGATCTCATTATTTTACATCACATGCTATTATGATGTCATCATACCATAAGTTCCCTTTTTTAAATGTCAATATAGTGTTTGGTGCATTAAATACATGTGATTAAATTAATATTTTATTGATATTGTATTTATACTGTGATGCATTTCGATCCATATTTATCGAGCAAGAAGTCGTCACGGTCAAACTCTCAAACATTTGGTATCTCTGAATAGTCCAGAGAGTCCTCTGATAATACCCCCAAAATTACCCCTGAAGAAAAACTTCAGTAACAAACGTCCCGCACTCAACTCAAGAGGATGATGACCTTTAAAACCTCATGGATCAAGTATGATTCATGCACATTTTTATTTTATTTAAATATTGTATTTTATTTACGATTCATTTGAATGGTTTTTCTAATGGTATTAAAGACAAAATATAATTTTTGGACAATTCTTTCATATGTCAGGATTTACAGGGATAATGAACAGCAGAATGTAGCCAGATCATTTTATTTGTATTTTATTTATAATTTTTAATCTGCAACAAACAGCAAAGAATGATTGAAATTACAATGTAAGTACAATCTACCATCATTATTTTAACTAGTAAAGTGTTAAACTTACTGTTATAGTTATTTTTAAAATCTAGTGAGCTGTGTTGGACAGTATTTTAAGGCATCATGGGTGGAGACGACTGTCTTATATTTCATTTATGAAGTTCTGTTTTGCTTGTTTTGCTGCCTGGTTTGGCGCAGACCGAATGTAGTATTTCACTACAGCTCAAAGTAGTTGTGATTTGATTTCAGTTGCAGAGGGAAATCCTGCTTGCAGTGGCAGAGAACCAAAACAGAAAACTTTCTTTTTAAAGAAGGCAAAAGACAGATGTGCTGTGGCACAGATGTGCGGATGGTATTCCTGAGCATCAGTTTCCCAGGTGGAAAGCAACAGAAACTGTAATCTCAGTATGTAGGACACAGACACACAAGAACTGCAGTCCGGTGCGATGAAAGACATTAATATGAGAACAGCAGGTCTTCACAGCAGATAACACTGATGTTTCTTGGGCAAGCTGTTCATTTATTTAAACACATTTAAGAGACGACCATCCATAATACAGTACAGCTGCTTTTTCTAGAAGAAACCCTGATTGTGAAAATGATTCATCTTATAGTAAATATTTAAAAAGACAATGCCCATTGTTAATGTTAACCCTTTAAGCTCGGATGGGTCATCCTACCAAACCCGCAAGAAAAATAAATAATCAAAATATTAATAACTGCAGTCTTGAGCAACACTAAATGTTTGTAATTTGCACGTTTAGAAGCTCTTTATAATGCATGTGACATTATGACCAAAACTGAACAAGAGCTTTGAAATTTGCAGATGAATCAGATGTTCTGGTTTGATAATGTATAATAAAGAAATGCACAACCAGAATATTTGTTTTACTCACAGATAAAAATTCTCATTCTGTGAAATCTCATGACTAAAATCATGTCTGCATGCTATGCAAACCTTTAGTCATTGTTGTGTTTGCATGTGTAATTAGTTCTTATGTACAATTATTATCTTTTATTTGTTTGGAGATGTTTTTGGACACTATGATACATTATATTTGTAATCTGCCTCTACATACAGTATTAGATTAGCTCCCTCAGTTTCATCCTTCAAGTTAAAGACATACTTTTCTCTTTAATTATTGTGACCTGTTTTATCTGTATTTTTTATCTATGTTGTATGTTTTATTTTCTTGTAATAACCATCAAGACTCAGAAACACCCCGCTCAGCGAATGTAATATTGCGCAACATTACCCGTTAATGAGAGATGTGTGCGGAGCGCCGGTGTTTGCACATTTTTCATGCATTATTGATCCTTTAATTCACAAATAATAGCAAATGCATAAACTGTGAACCAGTGCAGTCTTCTTAAGTTTGACGTTGCACTCGCTTTAACTGTCTTTAACATTAAGTGTCACTACTGTGTAAAACAGTCCAACCCGTTGCATGATACATGCAAATATAGCAGAAAATGATGTAACGTAACTATCTTTAAAGCTCTACGTACATACGGCAAACTCAAAACATCAGAAATGATCACACACAACCAGATGTACTCTTGCTTTAAAAGGGTGATTCAGACTTCAGAGATCAAATCATAAACTGTTACTTCAATTATAAGTGCATTACTGTAACATGATCTTATTATTGTCTGTAGCAATCGATGCTATCACACAAATGCTGCTGATCCTGTCTCCCAAAACAATCCTTGAAAGCAGCTTTGATTGTGGCTTTGACAAGAAATATTGACGGTTAAATTGCAGGTTTTTATTCAGCGTTTGCATGAAAACATCCGTCCACACAAACTCTGTGACGCATTATTACGTCAGTGTTCATTCTTTCCTTTAGTCACAATATTTGTCTTTTGAACAAAATGTCCATTAAGTTTAGTCACTATTTCATCATGTCATATTCACTCATGTTGGCAGTTTTTAATATAATTTTAGTTGATGATTATGTGCAAAACATGTTTCAAACGGTAACAAACTTTAACCAGATCTTCAAAGCTTGCAATTATTTAAACATTTATCAAACATTATTATTCTTTCATACGAGTCATTATTCGGGAATCAGACTACACTGGCCGCTGTATCTTTCACGCTGTGGATTCAAAAGAACCTGTTCATGAGAGTCATTAGTTCGGGAATCAGACTACACTGGCCGCTGTATCTTTCACGCTGCGGATTCAAAAGAACCTGTTCATGAGAGTCATTAGTTCGGGAATCAGACTACACTGGTCGCTGTATCTTTCACGCTGTGGATTCAAAAGAACCTGTTCATGAGAGTCATTAGTTCGGGAATCAGACCACACTGGTCGCTGTATCTTTCACACTGTGGATTCACTAAAACAGCTTATTTTCTTACTGCTGTATTCTGACTGGGCATTATTTTATTTTACATTGTGTGTTTCTTTAGGATGAGTGCATGTCAGAGTTTGATTTGACAAACAGCCTTTGACATGAACATCACAATACAGTTTTTGGGATTGGGATGTTTTTCATAATCCCTGTTATTTAGATTTATTTTGCTTTGCATGATTATATGGTTACTTGCATTTTATTACTTGCATTTAGTGTATAATAAAACCACTTAAGTACACTCTCTTTTTTCTCACATAACACAACAAAACAATTTCAACAGACAAGTCATCATACTAAAGGTTTGGTAAAGTATAAATGAAAATGAGCTCTGTGAGTATTGCACTGTAAACAAATATATAAAATGACACTTTGAATTAATCACTGTCTGCAAATGTATAATTTCACGCACATTTATGTTTCATACACAGAGCTGCATGACTGTGAGAGAGGGTGAATCAGAGCTGTCAGTCATTTATCATCGCCATATGTGTTTAATTCAATATTCTACATTACAGAAGTAGCTTGCAAATACTATTTCATGTCGACTTTACACTGATTGATTACACAGACAGCAGGTGCTTTTGGAAAAAAACATTTAATCGAATAAAGACATTTCTGCTTTGATTTACAGCAAGCGAGTAGAACATGTAACAGTGAATCTTGTACACAGATCAAGACAATTTATCATGTCAAAAAACATAGCAACAGATATAGCAGACACATATGCAAATCATGCAAGAGAGAATGAAATCTCTAAGAATCCAACAGTTTGAGTGTTTGTGCTTCAGTTATACAGCAGTGTATCAGAAGAATTGACCAAACATGGAACTAAATCCATGTGAATTACAGCGTTTTGCTCTTCCTTATTTCATATGTTATTCACATTAATCTTAATTCTGGGTAGACATGTTTTTTTTTTATCCCAAATCAGTCCATCTTTTAATCCTGGATTTTTATATATATATATATATATATATATATATATAAACCAGGGTTGATATTTGTTTTTCCAAATGACAGTGTTGGAGTGGACGTGGCCTGAGGGATTGGTTGAAGCTCTAGAACGCTGTTGTAAAGCTGATGGGGCTGTTGTGAGTTACAGATGTGCAGTACACTGACAATAGCAAACTCATGCTAACCTGAAGGAAATTGATCTTTGTGATGTAGAGACCAGAATTAGTTATTTGCTTGACTGTATAAAAACTTATTTGCACAGCAACAGAGCGCACTCTCTCTCTCTATTTCTCTCTCTGTTATTGTGAGAGTGTGTGTGTGTGTGTGTGTGTGTGTGTGAGTGTGAGAGTGTGTGTGTGTGTGAGTGAGTGTGTGTGTGTGTGTGTGTGTGAGTGAGTGTGAGAAGTGAGTGTGTGTGTGTTTGGGTCGAGTGTCCTAATTATTAATGGTTCAGTGCTTCATCACAGTTGATGCTGAAGTAATTAAAGAGTTTTCTGGAAACAATCCCAATCAATCAGTTTGTACAAAACAAGTGCACAACTTCTGAGGCCACACTGACACTGCAGCTGAATATGGTATCACATCTCTTCTGTAGGATTAATGTTATTCTGTTCACACAACTGCTTTCTACAACACAATTCCCTCCTGAGTCATCCGAGTAGTGAGAACCACATTTACATTATATCTGGATTGTGTGTACAGAACATGTAAAAACCTTTATATTCTTTCTCTTGTGCAACCCAAAAGATGTTAGGCAGAATGTTAATCTCAGTCACCATTTACTTTCTTTATATAGAAAAAAAGAGCAGTGTAAACATTTGTTCCACTGAAGAAAGAAAGTCATTTGAGTTTCAAGAAAATTATCTCAGCGAGTGTTGCCGCTGACTATCACACCTGGAGTCGTGAGTTTGAGTCCAGGGCGTGCTGAGTGACTCCAGCCAGGTCTCCTTAGCAACGAAATTGTCCCGGTTGCCAGGGAGGTTAGAGTCACATGGGGTAACCAAATTGGGCCAGTTTCTAGGGAGGGTAGAGTCACATGGGGCAACCAAATTGGGCCGGTTGCTAGGGAGGGTAGAGTCACATGGGGTAACCAAATTGTCCCGGTTGCTAGGGAGGGTAGAGTCACATGGGGTAACCTCCTCGTGGTGGTGATTAGTGGTTCTCTCAATGGGGCGTGTGGTGAGTTGTGTGTGGATCATGGAGAGTAGCATGAGTCTCCACATGCTGTGAGTCTCCGTCAATCCGCGCATCTTATCACGTGACTCTTTGTGCATGACACCGCGGTCTCAGAAGTGGAGGTGACTGAGACTCGTCCTCCACCACCCGGATTGAGGCGAGTCACTACACCACCACGAGGACCTAAAATGGGCTAAAACAAATACTGCATGACGGTCAGGACATTTAGACAAGCAGTTATATATTTCAGCATTGAGCCAGATGAGACAAAAGACAAATACAGATTATGGCACCGCATTATAAAACACGTCTGGAGTGTGTTTGCGGTCACATCGGACATACTTTGTTCCCAGGAATGGGACGTTGAGCAAACGAGCTACAATCACTTGGCTGATCGTCGCTTTTGGGTGGGACGGTTCCAGGCACCGGGATTCGGGCGGTGATGGCAGACATCTCTCCAGTGTTACTTTCACCAGTCATACCTGCTCGTCCGGTGGTCTGATTCATGTTGCCCTCGATAGTGATGGTGTCACTGCAGCTCAACAGCTGAATCAAACACTTCCTGAACTGAGGAGAACATCACAGGAAACACGTGGTTTATAGACATTCTCCCACCCATGCCCACTTACACAGAAATTGAATAAGATGTTGCACATGGTCGTTGCGAGTAGTGCTGCACTTTTAGCAGTCACAAAAATGGAGCCTGTTAAATGTGTGTAAAGTGAAAACACTTGCATTTGTTAAAGGAATAGTTCACCAAAAATGAAAATTCTGTCATCATTCACTCACCCTCGTGTCACTCCATGTAAGCGCAGTGAAGTTCTAGCAGGAAGACTAGCAGCTGAACATCATCGCACCATTAGCTAATGTGCTAACATGGCAACCTCCTCCACCCCACCATCACCTGTTGAGTCCCGTCCTGCACGGGGCTAGGCTCCTCGCCCTCGCCTCCAATCTCCGGCGGGATATGACGGTTCCGAGTACAACTTCTTCGGACCATCAGACGGGGCTTACGCCAAAGAGAGGTATTACTTTTCTGTTTAATATTCATCGAATCAACGTCATCCTAAATTTCACTCAAGTCTGCGAGTCTTCCTGATAGAACTTACTTTCTTATGCGGAAAACATAAGGAGAACATTTAATGCAGCATCAGTTGACAGTGACTCATTTAAAGCTTTAAAAATGACCCAAAAGTACAATTAAAGTAGTGCATGTGGCATGTGCTTCATACTCCAAGTCTTCTGAAGGCATACAGCACGTTTTTTTTGAGAAAAATCCCAAAAGTCATTAAGTCAGAATAAAGTCGAAATCTTGACATCTGAGCGCTATGAAAGTGTGTTCCAAGTAAACTAGAGTTTGAAACAACATGAGGGTGAGTAAATGATGACACAAATGTAATGTTTGTGTTGCTTTGGAAAGAAAGTATCAACCAAGCAAACAAATGTAAAAATATGATGAATGCTGCATGTTTAAGCAGTCTCACTTCTTCCTCACCGTTACAGTTCAGTGTGTAACATGAGGGCAGAATTAGTTCATCATGATGAGGTCATAATTGCAAAGTAATCATTAATTGTTTCCACATTAACGAACGAGTTTCACAGCTGACCTTTTATTGTTCTTGTCATTGTTCATTAATGCATGTGTGGAAAGTTCCCTAAAATAACTTTCATTATTCTGCACTGTCCAATAATGAGCCCTAATTAGTTTGCTTGTCCTAAAGTTACTTTAAAGCTTGTTTGTGTCTCTTTAGTTTTAAGAGTAATGCTTCACAGAAGTGTGTACTTTAGATAATGCAGAAAATGCATTTTAGATGCACAGATATGGAATTTCTGGGCCGATACTGATAACTAATCATTTTCCTTTTTGCAGTTTAGCTCTTTAAAACAAAGTCTTGTATCCACTACATGGTGTGTAATATCTATGTGTGTGCATTGAGTCTCATTAACAGATGCTCGTTACAGAACTCGTATGTCACAGTTTCATTTTATCATTCAAAAATATGATCAAATTAATCATTACAAAAGCCCCAAACTGGTGGCCGAATTTGGTACCGCTCAGCTAATT
>JAVLUX010000105.1:0-7500 GCA_032164185.1 Moxostoma hubbsi
ACAATTTATGATACAATTGTTGTCAGATTTTACTGCTGATGTTAAGTACATTCTTTGATTGTGATCTTGCCAAACAATTTTTTAGAATTTTGTTCTTTCCCCATTCAAGCAGACAGGAGCTGTACTTTTATGCCGCTTGTATCCATTGAAATAGCTGCTTGGGACTTTCCAAAGATGGTTGCAGAGTAGACTGACATTCCTTGAAAAGGACTTTGCTTGGTCTGACACTTTGCATCTAATGCCATTAAATTCATACATTTCAAGTATGGCTTAAGAGTCCAAATACATTTGGGGTACATATTAAGAAAATGCACTTTTAAAACTACTGTATTAATTCACTGATTCCAACACCTCTGTCTCCATGAAGGAGATGAGCTCTCTGAAGACCCGTCTAGCCAATGAGCAAGTGAATGTGGAGGTGGATGCAGCCCAGGGCCCAGACCTAGGAGCCATTATGGCTGAGCTAAGGGCCCAGTATGAGTCGATTGCTCAGAAGAACAAAAAGGACACTGAGATGTGGTACCTGAAGAAGGTAAGTATTAAATCCAGCATGGAATCCACAACCTGCGCACCTGAATTATCTATTTTAGATTCCTGATTCAAATGCAAACACAGGTGTTTGAAAGAATATGTACTCTGTAATTCAATAAGCACATCTGGTGTGTGTGTGTGTGTGTGTGTGTGTGTGTGTGTGTGTGTGTGTGTGTGTGTGTGTGTGTGTGTGTGAGACAGCTGGAGACCGTGCAGTCAGAGGTGAAGGAGAGTAATGAGGCTTTGTGTTGTGCTCAAAGTGAGCTGAATGAAAGACGACGCTTCCTGCAAGCTTTAGAGATGGAACTGGACAGTTTGCGCAAACAGGTGACATAATTGATGCTAAAATGATGTAGGAAATGAAGTCCTCATTCCAAACCTTCATTATTTTCTTATGAACACAAAAAGAAAAATGTTAATGAATATCCCAGACTGTCTTTTCAATGCAATGGCAGCTGATAGTGCCTCACTTTATTGTTTAAAAAAGGGCCCGAATTATAATAAAAATAGTCCATGTGGCTTGTGCATCATATTCCAAGTTTTCTAAAAACATATGATAGGTTTTGGTGAGACAAAATGTGAAATTCAAGTAATTTTTCATTGAGCACTATAAATGTTCATAGTAGCTATGTTTCCATCCAAGTTGTGAATTTAATTTACGCAAAAAAACATTAAATCACAAAAACAATGTAAGAAAACAGACGCATTTCTATTCCATGTGTTCAAAACTACAAAATCGTCAATTCTGGAGAAATTGTAGCCACAGTGACCCTTTTATTACAAAAGTACTCAAAAGACAAAACACTGTCTCATGTCAGGGAGCGACAGCACGACACACAGTTCTAGAAGCGCTATATGTTTGCATTCCTCCATTCTTATGACTTTACTGTGCAGATATTTTTTTAAAAGTGTCAATAAACCTGCTCCTCAGCACAGTTCAAGTTTGTATTCAACAAACAGTACAGCTTATTTGCTCTACAAACACTATGCAGGCTTTGGATTTTCAAGACAGCAGTATTTTAGGATGACCAGATGTGTTGATGTGTTGATTGGTCCACTGGTTATTTAGTCACATTGATTTTTTTTTAATGCACATCTTGTATTCCTAATAAATAGTGGATCGTACAGTAAATGTGTTTCCATCATAGTTTATGCGCATTTCTTCTTATTGAATAAAATATTTATCTACCTCAAGCGAGCGTATACATTTCTCAAGCGTATTTTGGAGATTTTATTCACATGTTAGTGCTTACATCCAGCAGTTTTTAAGCGATATCTCAAAATGCACTTAAAAATATGTGGATATAAACCCAGCTAGTGCCACATGTGAGAGCTTGATAGGGCAAAAACAATTCAAGTTCTCACACGAACACGCTTGCCACTTTGAAACATATTATCAGTGTGCTCTTTGAGACATTGTGTTCTTTTTTTGCGTTTTTTGGCATGGCTTTGCGACACGCAGTGGTTTAGCTTGGTTTGGAACTATTTTCATTAGCAGAGCAAAAATAGACAAAATAACTGGTCAAACTGTGTCTAAAAATAAATTATTGCATACATGCAATATCACACTCTCAATTGTGCTGTTGTACTGAATATCAACACAGCTGTGACTACCTGCAGCACTCGGGTGGGTTATATTTAAGCACTAATATATTGCTTCAATTTTACAATTGTAATCATGTATTCGTTAGTTTGTCTAAAAAATGGTCAGAGAACATGTCAAGGCTATCCCATCAGCACAGGAAACCACAATCCGCTCCATCTGCTGCTCTTTCTGATACAAACAAACATCATATTTCAACACTTTTTCACATGTATAATAAATCACTCCATAATGCATGTGATGCCAAAAGTCAACAAGTGATGACAGTCTAAAACCACATCAGAAGACATATACTTCCCATGGCCTGGACAGGTGATAAGAGCTTTTCAGCAGGCTTAATTGTTCACACATTCCATTTATAGATCAGGCAATTAATTCTTGTTGTCACTCATGTCTAATAATCTCAACCTTAAGCAATTCATCAAACATTTTGACCTTGCACATTTACTATCTCATTACTGACTGAACATTTTGACTCACCTCAGGTTGGCGTTCTTGAGGGGAACCTTGGAGAGACGAATCAAAAGTACACTATTGAGATTGAACGACTTCAGTGTGCACTTACACAGTTGGAGGATGAACTTTCACAGCTGCGTTTCGATATGCAAAAAATTAAAACCGATTATGAACAGCTGCTGCGAATCAAACAGAATTTGGAGCTAGAGATTGCCACATACAGAAGACTGCTGGATGGAGAGGAAGTGTAAGAAGATTTGTATTTTTTGTAAAGTTGAAAAAAGCTGTCTTCTAGTGTCACAATACAGGCAATGCTAAGGGAAGCTTGTCCCTTACATACCCAATAATTTGTGTCGTTTGTTTCATTTCTGTTTTTCAGGATAAAAGAAACACCTCCCCCTAAAAGTAAGTCTGTTCTGAATGGACAATTGTAATACAGTAATATTTACCTTTTCCCTGAATGCGGAATATTTCCACGATTAGCCTGTTTTCAATTTCCAGTCTCCAGTCAGTGTTTCACTCGCATCGGCATATATTCTTAGTGGATAATGTGATGTTTAAGAAACAACAGAGCTAAAGGAACACCTTAAGGAAAATTTTCTTTTTTCTGTTCACAAATAAATAAAATGTGACGGATGGAGGGGGGCGGCATTACATCTTAAGGATTCTACAAACAAATTAATCTCTGTTGTTAGTGGATCAGTAATTGTGAGCCCACAAAAAAGTGTTTAGGAAAGTCCTGTGCTAGTTTTTGTTGTTTTAGTGTTTTGGGAGGAAATAAAATCAAAACCTGCACAAGCTGAGCCAGAAATACATTTTTACTACAAAAACACGGTTGTTGTTCTCCTTGTGGATCACTTGTTTTGGTAGTTTTTAAATTGTGTCTCTAGAAACAGAAAACAGCCAATTAGAATCATCATGTTGTGCCCAGCGGTTGCTCAGGAAAACTTTGGATAACTCTCAAGATAATGGCTGCATCTGAATCCTAAGGTAGCTGCCTTGTTGCCTTGCTGACCTATCAGCCAATTACTTTGTTTGCTTAAGAGGGTACCTCTGGTTTCGGACAAGCTACTGAGGCAGCATAAAGTCACATTTATTATGATTAATTTTTACTTTCACTCAGGTATGTTTTTGGCTAGATACTTGGACTTTTAAATGAGTAAAATTGGACAAAAAATGGAATCAAAAGTTGGAAAACGTGGGAAAAACTAACAGACATAAACTGGCTATCAACTGCCTCTTAGTCTTCGGACGGCATTATCTTTCTTAAACTTCTTAAGCTTAAACTGTGGATCGGCACGCAAAGGATTGTGGGATTTCATAGGCAGCGAAGGATAAATCTATGCTATGCTTCCTTCAAAAATCGATCAGATGAAGGAATCTTAGTAGGCAGGATGTGACGCTAGCATTGCAATCAGATGTTCCTTCATCCCATCCTACCTCCATATGCAGCATTTTCCTGGTTTCAGATGCAGCCAATATATTATTAATACTGTTATAACAGTAACATTTATTCTAGGGGTCATATTTTTCTTGACCTCTTGATTTTAAAAGGTGTTCCGAACTTTAAACAACATTCTGTAGTGTGTTTCACTAACCATTTATTCAAACAGCTGCAAAAACAGTTTGTAACATTATAAGTGGAACGCAAGGGAAATCAAATTAGAGAGAGAGAAAAAGTATGATGTGATTTCTTTAAGTTTAGTCATACAGTAATTGTCTCTTGACTCTTGACTCTTTGACCCTGTGACTCTAGTAGCACTTTACAATAGTTACATTTGTTAAAATGCATTAGGTATCATGAACTAACAATGAACGATATATTTTTAAGTATTTATTCATCTTTGTCAATTTTACTTAATAAAAATACAATTGTTCGTTGTTAGTTCATAGTGAATTAACTTTTGATTTTAAAAATGTGTTAGTATATGCTCGTTAACATTAACTAATGTTAACAAATTTAACCTTATTTTAAAGCGTTACAAAGTTAATAATTGAAATTATTAGACCATGCTAATTGCCATAATATAAATTACTTTAAAAGTGTTCTTTTTCTTGCCCTTGAAGATGAGCCTCAAGTGAGAACCCGGAAGATTGTCAAGGTGGTCACCCAGACCATGGTAAATGGAAAGGTGGTGGATGAATCAAGTGAGGTGGAGCAGATAGAGGAACGAAAAAAGTGAGTCTGGCTCACAAGTGACACTGATCACAGTCCATGTTTGTGTACTTTGTAATCAGTGGTTATATAGATAAATCACAAGAACGGTGTTCTGTTCATTATGTTTTGATGGAAACTAAATAAACAAACCCCTTAAAAAGTGATGTGTCCGTTGTCTTGATTTTTTACTATCAATTAGTTTCCTTCAGGTATGCAATGTAAAGGGCTTTAGAAAATTAACAAATGCACTTTCTTAAATGTCTCTGTACACTTACATTCACTGTGGAACCTGTACACTGATATTTTTTTTCTTCACTTCTCTAGGTCTGATTCTATGCGGCAAGTTGCAATAGAGCGGGTTATTTAAGATTAGCACAAAGTCAGACAGTGAAACAAAATATATGTGAAACTAGCTGATATCCTGAATGAGGAACTAATTGACTGGTAGAAAAATGATATGTATAGCTGTGGCTTGGATTTAAACCTGTCTGGTTACAGTGGCTGTGCATGGTACTGTGTGTGAAACTGAGCCAAAGGACTAAATCAAGAGAGACTCAGTTTGGGAACCACCGACTGAAAAAGCCCTGACACCAAAACTCTGTGGTTTCAAATATCATGCTTTTGTGAGGGTTTCTATACATTGCAAACAAGTGCCTTTACTTTGGTTGGACGGATAATAGCTCATCTAATATAATATAATATAATCTCATCTATTTTGAAGTTGTAAGATTGAAGATTCAATAAGTTAACAAGATGTTAAGGCCATAAAAATGCCTAGGTTGTTTTTTCCTACATTAAATGCTACATTGCTAAGTTTACAGTATTTTATTGCATTGTATCTTTATGGCCACAGGCCAGTTTCATATATCCATGACCTGAAAACTAGAATCTGTTATTCCTTTTTAATGATAACTGAAATTTTTCAATAAATCATTTGAATTTACAGCCTTAAAACAACATATATCTTGAGTATTTGGGATAACTATTTTGAGCATATACAATGAGAAATGTAACATAACACTCAAAAACAAAAATATGGGGCAGATTAAAAAAAGAGCGCATTAGTAATAAACAATCTGTATTTTTGATCTTTTATTGATATAGAGGGCACTTATGACAAACAGAGGTGTGTGAGATGTTCAGCGTCTGGAGTGCAGCTCCTTTAACACCCTTTGTGGTATATCTCATATGCAAACCAATGTACAATATGATGGGAAAACATGATAATCTATCTAATACAAAGACATTTTGACAATAAACTTTAGACTGATCAGCCAGAGTGTATGAGTGCATTCAGTGATTCTAAATGTATTTTTTGTCTCTTATGAAACATTAGACCATATTTTGCTATCTGAACCTGTAAAGTAGGTCCACCTTGGCATTGTTTGTGAATGATTGTTATTGTAATTAAAAAATACTCAAAGAAAGCAGGAAGAACATCTTGCTCTTTGAGTTGAAGATGCTGAAATCTTTATTGCTGTGTAGCAGTGACAAAGTACATGAAGGTTAAAACTGAATCAGACTAAACAATGAACATCCAAACTCATCCCTTTATGTAGTTTGTAAAAACATTTGCCAACAATAATGTAAATTAGGCTTTCGATGTAAGTGAAGTTATGCTCCTAATGTAAATTGATTTGACAGAATGTTTGGTGCCTATTTGTCCCGGATGGTTCTTGACGGCCCATTGCCACTCCCTTCCTATGCTATAATACTATGATGTCTCTGTGAGGAAGTGACAACCCATGTGCTGTGACACAAAGGTGTGGATGTGCGCTCGTCTCTATGATAATTGATCCATCTAGGTTGAAGTGATATAGCTACACAAATCGGGTTGAGGGGAATTCACTTAGAGGCAGACTGCATTTTCTTCCAGTATAATAGTTGTAACAAATGCCATTACAAGGTACTATCTACACTTTAGGCTATATTACTGACAGTAAAATATAAAATTTTACATGGTTAAAACAGCAATTAAAATAGTGAAATCAGTGCCTAACCAGTGCCTTCAGCAAATGCAACAGGTTTCTTTTGTACCTATTGTAATGTATTTAAATATAGTGATTCATGATCCTTCCATTAAAGGAATAGTTCACCCCAAAATTAGAATTCTCTCATCACTTACTAACCCTCACACTGTCTCAAAAATGGACAAAAACACATAGTACATCCTTCAACATATCTTCGTTTAAGTTCCACAGAAGAAAAAAGTAACACAAGTTTGAGATGGCACAGTTGAGTAAATGTTGAGAGAATTTTCGTTTTTGTGTGAACTATTACTTTAAGTTAAAATCTCCCTCAAATCACTTTCCAAATACCCATTTCTCCTCCACATGTGTCTAAATTCCTATTAATGATCATTTCAAGTACTGTTGTACAGTAAAACCTCATTTATTTTCTTATCAGCTGGTCATTACATTTATATAACGGATAAAGTAAACTGTGGGAAAGATGTGGTCAATCAGTTCCTCGCTTCCTCTTTATTAAACTGCAAACCTCACTGTGGTAAAGGTTGCAAATGACTAAAGAACAGTAAATTCAACTTTCCGTCACACCAAGAAAATATGCAAATATCAGACTTAAATTCTCTAAATTTAAAAAATGTGCATACTTGTTTTTTGTCTGTTTTCATAAAATAAGAGAAGTCTAAAATAATTATATAAACACATTCAATGTGATGCGATCAATGCGTTCATTGGATGGAGTAACCCATCCAATCCAGCAGATAGTTACTGCTGGATTGGATGGGTTA